>JAPDFK010000195.1:0-87513 GCA_027569635.1 Lasiosphaeriaceae sp. G1095 | reverse complement strand
AATAATAATAATAATAATAATAATAATAATAATAATAATAATAATAATAATAATAATAATAATAATAATAATAATAATAATAATAATAATAATAATAATAATAATAATAATAATAATAATAATAATAGCTATAAAAAGAATTAAAGTTATAACCAAAATAATAATAAAAATGATTAAAATAAATTAAATATTATAACTAGGTTTTAACCTACTTTATACATTTAGGAACTCTTTTTTTAAAACTTCTAAACAATAGAGTTATAATAGAAATAAATACCTAAAAAAGAAGTTGATTATTATAAAGATTTTGAAACATATAAAGAAAATTCTAATATATTTTATATAAAAAAAACTAATAATAAGCCCTTTATTTATAAACAAGCTATATAAAGCTTTAAAGGTATAAAATGGAATATAGCTATATGAAAAGAACTTGAAAAATTAGAGAAATAAAATACTTGAGAAATAATAAACCTACTAAACGGTTATATAGCTTTAAGCAGCCGTTAAGTATATAAAATAAAGAATAATGATATAACTAATACTATAAAATATAAGGCTTGTTTGGTTATATAAAGTTTTAATTAAGTTAAATATTTGGACTATATAAAAAACTTTTTAACAATATACTAACCTAAGATATATAGGACTGCTTTTATAATAGCTATTTCCAAAAGTTGGAAAATACTATAATATAATGTAAAAATGCGTTTATATATGTAATTATAGATATAAATATATATATAAAGCTATTTCTAGGTTATTATAATAATATAATAAATAATAAGGTTCTTAAACTAAGAAAAGCATTATATAGGTTAAACAAAGCCTTAAATTTTAGTATAAACTACTTAAAGATATTCTTTATAGCTTAGAATACGTAGTTTTTAACTATAATGAAAGTACTTTGATAAATTCTATTATAAGTACTAAATGATTTTGCTACGTAAATAACCTATTAATAATTGCCTTTAATAAAAGCTAAATAAATAGAAATATAGAAAAAGCTTTAAAAACTATAAAATCTTAGCTTTTAGGTAAAGTAAATACATTTTGAAGTATAAATATTATAATAGTTTATAAAAATAAAATATTATATATGTATTCAAATAACAATATTTAGACTATAATAGAAAAATATAAGAAAATAAATCTTTATTTAAAAAATAGTCTACTTAATTTAAATAACTTAAAATATAATACTTATAAAGCTTTTTATAACTAAATAATAGAATACTAACAAATAATTGGATTACTATTATACTTAGCTCTTAAAACAAAATTAAATATAGCGTTTTTTATATAATATGATGTTAAATATATGGTAAACCCCAGCATAAATCATTTTAAAGTAATGGATAATATATTTGCTTATTTAAATAAATACCCTAAATTGGGAATAAAATATATAGGTATAAATTTGAATTTAGCTTTATTAAAAGCTTATACTAATTTAAATTAGAGCAATTGTATAAACTTTTGTTAATTAACTACTAATTATATAACTATTATAAATAATAATATAATTAGTTACAAAGTCTTTAAAAATTAGTTGCTTTTTTTAGCATTAAAGCTGAATATATAGCTCTTGTAAAAGCTTGTAAAAAGGTAATTTACTTTTAAAATATTATAAAGAAAGCTTTAAGATTTTACACAAATTTATAAATTTTTATTACAATGGAAAATAATAAGGAAGTTATAAATTAAGTAATAATTTAGAGCTTTATAAGCGTACTAAATACATTGATATATACTATTATTTTATAAGGGAACCCATTGAAAGTAATACTATAAGACTATTATATATAAATATAAAAGAATAACTAGTAAATTCTTTTATAAAGGTTATAATTGGATAGCTTTTATTGGCTTCATAGTTAAAGGTTAGTTTAGAAGAGATAATAATATAAAAGACTTTTAGAAGTATAACTATATTATAATAACTCTTTTATAATTATAAATAAAAATTATAACTATAATTATTTAATTACTTAATAAGTTTGAGATTATAAAGAGGTTTTGAAATTAACTATAAGATTTTTCCTTTCTAGACTATAAAGAAGTTAGTTTTTTAGAAATAATAAAAGGTTTTTAAATATAATATATATAAATAATTCACGTTATAATATAATATAACTATAATTATAAATATAATTATAATTAATTATATTTATAATTATAATTAATTATATTTATAATTATAATTAATTATATTTATAATTATAACTATTTTCCTTTTAAAAATATAAAGCAGGTTTTAATATTTCTTCTTTATAAAATAACATAATATAATATAAAGAGGTTTATTTTTTCCTCTACTTATAATTAAAGTTAATTATAACACTATAATTTAACATTTATTAGCATTTGCTTACAGGGGTATGTTAGTTATGATATTATAACTTAATTACATAAAGGTTATAGTTATAACTAGTTGTACAACTGCATTATAGTATAACAGTTATATTAGTTATTGATAAGCTAGAGGTCTTAAGTTCAACTCCTGGGAAAAGTAGTCTTATAAAATAAGGTTATTATATAAGTCTATTAACCTGGCCACTTGTTTACCCCAAACTTAGTAGACTATTATAAACTATAATGGCCTAATAATGAAACTAATGGCCAGTTACAGACCTAGTTCTGTTACAAACCAAGTTATGAAGTATTTACTTTGCAACTAAGAATGAACATACTAATTATTATAAAGAGAGCCTTATACTCTGTTGCAACTAGTAAATAGAAGATATGTACATCAATACAATTAACCCTTTCGACCTACTTTAATTTACATCCCTAAACCTACTTTAAGATACCCTAACCCTATTATCCACTCATCCAATGCTCTACTTCAACAACCTCTAATAATAGACAATGCGAGTAGCTGTAAGAAGGGGGAGATAGATGCATTGCAATAATAAGTAAAGCGTTTATTTGCCTTTATTATACCCTGTAGTAGCAAAAGAGTTATTTTAAAGTTTGAGTTTTATTAAAGCTAAAAGCTAGGGCTAAGTATACAAACCTTAACGTCTTTGAACGCTATGTTAAGATTACGGTTTTTTTATAGAGCTAAAGTTGAAGCTAGGTTTGGAATAGAGTAAAAGCGTGTAGTGTGAATAGTTGTTATGTAGGATTAGAGTTGATAGGTTGATAGCGGAATTCTGTGCAAATGATTCTAAACGGTTAAGTTCTTTTTTATTAATTATTAAATTAATAACGTAGGGTACGGCGTTGGAAAACAAACTTTTTTAGATATAATGTATAACATTATTCTCTTTATAACTAGCAAATTAATATATATTTGTTAATATATGATAGTTAAAAGAATAATTTTGAACTATGTATTATAAAGGTGTTTATGAAATAAGCAATACAAATAAATAATCATAATAGAGAGAATAACTTTATATATTATATTTAAACAAGTTTGTTTTCCAATCCTATATTGTACATTGTTAATTTAGTAAATACTAAAAAATAACTTAGGCTTTTAAGGTCATTTGCACGGGATCCCGCTATAAACCTATTAATTCTAATCCTATACAATAACTATTTACACTACATACTTTTACTTTATTTTAAACTTAGCTTTAACTTTAGCTTTATAAAAAACATTAATCCTACGCTTAGAAATGTTAAGGTTTGTTTATATATACTTAGCTCCAGCCTTTAGCTTTAATAGAAACTAAACTTTAAGATAACTTTTTCATTACTGTAAGATATAATAAAAGCAATTGAATACTTTACTTATTATCGCTAGCGCATTTATCTTTTTCTTTTTATAACTACTCGTATCGTTTACTTTATTAATACCTTTATAGTAAGTAATTTAACATTATCCTTTTAACTATTATATACTAATAAATCCTATTTTAGCTACTTGCCAATTATAATAAAATAAAGAAGGTTTAAAATACTAGTTTATAATAATAAAACGATAATTGCGCGCAAAGTTAAACTTACTTTTTCTATAAAAGATGTAGGACACTGAGGGATTCTCTTAGTGAAAGCTAAGAATATCGAACTTTTAATTAAAAAAAAGTATAGAAAATTAAATAAATAAGATGGAAAAAGAGGACATGATAAAAATAACCTACATTGAATATTTTATTTATAAAGAATTGTTAGGGAAAATAAAAGCTTTAGAAATTACCTAATTTGTAAACAATGTAAAATAGTTGAGCAAATTTTAGTTTCAGCTATACAAGGTTTTAAATATTGCAGAAGTTTTATTAAAATTTAAAAAGGAAAAGAAGAAGTAGAGAAGCATATAGTTAAAAGTCCTAGTCGTATTACAATTGAAGAATAAAGGTTAAAGATCCTAAACTTCTAGGAGTTGTAAAGATTTGTCCTAAAACCTATATTCCTTTATAGAGGGAATTAAATAATATAATTCATTCTTCATAAAAATATAATAAATATAGTAAGTAAATGAATATAATAAATATAGTAAATGAATGTAATAAATATTTTATATAATGCTATTAATATAAAGTTTAATCCCCTTTATAAGGGGATATAAGTTTTAGGACAAATCTTTATAACTTCTAGGAGCTTAGGATCTTTAACCTTCATCCTTCAATTGTAATACAACTAGCACTTTTAACTATATGCCTTTCTACTTCTTCTCCTTTTCTGTTATGAATGTGATTGGCAGCACTGGTGTGCCTTAGGCACACCGTGCACCACCTAGCAGTAGGGCTGGTATAACTCCCTAAGCCAATTACTAATAGAGTCTATAGGATTTGTAGTTAGGAACTACTGATCTAACAGAACCCCACTTCTATATAAGCAAATAAGCTAGAGGGTCTTTTAAAATACTTTAGTAGCTATTAAAGTAATTTTTAGCAATTGTATTAGTTATAGCTATATAACCCTTATTACTCTATCCTCTATTGCTCTCTATATAAAAGCACTTTCACACCTAACCTTAACTCCAAACCCTTACTTTATGCAAGTTACAACTCTGGGTCATAATATGTTAATAACTCCTTTTAGGTTGCTTGTAAAGGATAGTCGATAAAATACTCTAATGAACTCGCTAAACAGTGTTGGGACTCTAGAGCTATCCTTAATGAATAACTCGCTAGTAGATAAGCTAGCCTAGCTCTGACTAAATAATATATTAGGCATAGGATTGACTTTGAGGGAGATAGACTCTTTGGAAGAAACTAACTTGAGTAGAGTAATTACTTATTTTCGAGTAGAACTTACTATATTTAAGGATTAATAGGATGCTCTAACAAAAAGCAACGCTAAAGAATTTAAAGTAAAGCTTAACTAGCCTGCTTAGTATAGTAGAAAATAGAAGGAGCTTTATAGAGTTTCCTTACTGCATGCAAAACTCTTATAAGCTTGCAATAAAGTTATCTTTTCAATTTTAAAACTAGAAGGAGAGGTTTAAACGTACTTTAAACTTATTAAGAGGGATTATGTGGAGAATAATATTATTAGTTAAAATAACTTTATAGTATTAGTTTACGGACGCTTTGCCAACTTTAAGGATAAAATTATGAAAGTTTTTAAAGAAGTTGATAAAGTTAAACGTAGTTAAAAATGTATTAAATGTTTTAAAATAAAAAAGTAAAGCTAGTTTTTACGTTTCTATATTTTACAAAGTAGTTGTAAGGTGGGGTAGGTACGCCTGATCAAGGTGGTTATAATGGTGGTAACAAATAGGGTAAGCAATGACTGATAAAGGTGTAAGACTTTAACTTGGCCCTTGCAATGAGAGGTAGGCGAGGGCTACTGCTTATATACATAGTTGGAAGACTGAACTCCCTTGTAAAGGTGTGGTCATGCCACAGTGTGGCTCCCTATGGCTTGCAGGGTGGTGCGTGCACATGGGTAGGGGGCGCGCATAGGTAGGTTAGGGGAGTGTATGTATTAGGGTGCTCCTTCCTTACAACTATCCCCCCCTCCATAGCCAACATCCTCATTGAGCTTCTTTATTTAGTTACCCTCATTCTTCTTTTAACAAAAAAAGCCTTAGTAGCACAGCGGTTAGCGCGCTAATCTCCTAGCTAGAGGTCGAGGGTTTAAATCCTTTTTAAAGCATTTTTATATTTTAGTTTATAGGAATAGGTTAGAGCGTAGGGATACTTTTTTTTTTTAATTAGTCGTCCCATTTCTAATATCTTTATTTTACCTTCTTTTTGTATCTTCCTAGCAGCTTGTATACGTTAGTTAAATGTTCGCGCGGTTTCTAAATATTATATTCTATAAGCCAGCCTGCCTATTTAACTAAAAACCTTTTTTCTTTCCCTATATCCTTGTATTCTACAATATCTTCTACTTCCTACTCTTCCTCTCCGTTTATAATCTTTAGTAATAGCAATGCTCTTTAGCTCTTGACGATGTGCTACTTCTCCAATAGGGAAACTAGGAAGATATTGTATAATTGGGCGTACTTAGCTAATAGTTAGACTTAGTACGCTTGGTTACCAATTCTTTTTTCTACTTTAACTAGGATAAATCTTAGTGTTAGCTTTTTCCTAGCTTTAAATTAAAAATTCTAAGTTAAAAGGCTTACGGTTTCTCCTTCTTTAAATTCTATTTACTAGTATTGTACGTTATAGTACTTTTTCTATAAGTTTATAGCTTTCTACTAGTAGTAGTACATTCGTTCTTACAGCTAAATAAGCTTACTTAGCCGTTTATAAACTCCTTACACTTTTAATTATACAAAGGGTATATAATCTACTATTTAAGGGTAATAGCTATACAAAACTTTAAATGGGCTTATATTAATAATTAAGTAAATGCTATTATTATAAGCAAACTCAGCTTTTAAGAAAAGTAGTGCCTATTAAACCTTTTTGTTAATAAAATACTTTAAATAGTACTAAAAGCTTTAATACGTTCGTTTTAACTAGCTATTAATTTATAAATAATAAGTAGTTAAAAACTTTTGTTTAACTTAACGAACTTTGGATAACTTAGCCTAAAATTTGCTAGTTAGTAGAGAATTTTAGTTAAAAACTATACTTAATAGTATATTAAAATAGCATTTTATACGTTTATAAAGCAATTGCACTAGCTTAGTAGCAATAATAATAGTAATAATTGTAATGAAAAATGCAATTTTAATAAACTTATTAATGACTATTAAAGCTATATTAATAATATAGTTTTAATACTAATAGGGTAATAATTTTATAATAAAGTTTATACTAATTTTTTTAAATAGTTATATGAATAATAAAAAAGAAGTTAGCTTACTATAAAGTTTATATTTAAATTATTAGTTTTCTAAATAAACTTAATATTAGTTAATATAAGTTTACACTTTTATATTAATATTCTTTTAATAAAATCTTCACTTTAATAAATCCACTATTTTTTAGCTTTTAAAATACTTTATACGAAAGTTATTATAATATAACTATATAAATTTTTTTTATACTACTAATATTATTAAGATTACTAGTTTACTTTTAAATTAGAGGGGCTTCTTATTATTAACGCTATTATTTTTTACCTTACCTTAAGTTCTAATATTTGTATACTATACGCTATTATTCTCTAAGCTTAGCTTAGTACTTATGTAGCTTATACTATTGTTTTCTGATTTCTTTTTAAATTTAATATTTATATATTTTTAATTTTTAAGCATTGCTTACGTTTAAACGCTACACTCAGCATCCCTTCTTTATAAAGCGATAACTAACTTGTAAAACTTATAATTTAAATTCTATTCCATAACTACTTTACTAGCGTAAACCTTTATTATAATTGTATAAAAAATTAATAAATTAATATATTAAGCACTTTACTATAATTACTCTTTAATCTTTTAATTTAACTGCTTTAGCGAAATTAACTATTCTAATAAGTTTATAGTAGTTTTCTTAGTATAACGTCCTAGCCTCTTTATTAAAGTATAATCATTTTGCTAATAGCTTTTTTTTAAAACTTCCGCTTTATTAAACGCTATACATTTAGAAGCTTTAAGGGCAAAGTGTATTATAGCTAAAACTTTAACTACTTTAATTTAAAAACGTTAAATTATTATGCTATATTTTACCGCTTTATAGTACTTTTAGAAGCAAAAGTTTTTGCATTCCCCTATTTAAATTTAAATAATTATAGCCCATACTATTTTTAATAGTTTTTATATTAACTATAACATCTTATTTAACGTTAATAATATATCCTTATAAACAATTTCTCCTACTATATAATTAAATTTTTATAAAAAGGAATTAGCTAAGTTCGTAGCGCTAAGCTTATATTTAATATTAAAATTAAAAAAGAATAAGCAGTAAACTTATTAAGCTAAGCAACTTTTAAAGTTTTTTACTAAGGTAGTAATAACTCTTTTTAAAGCTTTATAATTTATAAAAATTATAAACTTCTAATTAATGCTATTTAAATAATAACTTTAATATTTTAATAATTTAATAATAGCAATAAGTTCTTTTTAACTAATAGCTTACTAAAGCTTAATATTAAAAAGCTCTTACAATTAATAAACAATTGGACGCTATTAAAAGTTAACCAATTGCAATAGGATTTCCGAAACTACTTTATTACTAGCATTGGTCTTAACCCAGATTAAATAGTTCAGTTCCTAATAAGCTAAGAAATCCGTTTGTAAAAAAGCTTTTTTAAGCTAATAGAAAACGGAGTTAGCCTCTTAAAGCTACTAAAAGGAAATGGAGGTCTTTTTTTTAAGAAGTACTATAATAAGGGCGGTTATTTTTAAATATCCTTCAATAAAGTAGCAATAAAAGTTAGCGAATTTAAAAAAAACTTAAATTTTTTAAATTGATTATAGTAATAGCCACTTTTAAATTGCCCTTACTTTTTTAAAATTTATAAAAATACTCTTTTTGCTAATAAAGAAGTTTAAAAATTTAATTTATTTTTAGTAAAAAAAGCATTTAAATTATTTAATAAAAAGCTAGGCTTGCTCTTAGCAATTAAGGACTTGTAAAATATAAGTAATATACTTCTCGCAAATATATAAATAAATAAAAATATTATTTAAATAAATAATATAAAATATATTTACTAAACTAGCAAAAGCTTAATTAATATAAGCTTAAAAGGTAGCTAAAGTATTAGTTAAGCTAAAAAGTATAATTATATATTCAAACTAGCTATAACGAATTTTAAAAGCTATTTTCTATTAATTAAACTAGCGGACCCGGATCTAATAGTAAGCATCTTTAAAGTTTAACTTAATAAAGAATTATATACCCATTAATTAGTCTATTAAGTTGTTAATTAGTAGAAAAGGGTATTAGTTTTTAATAGTAATTTTATTTAAGCTTTAATAATTAATATAAAAACGTATAGTCTTATCCTTTTTAAATACAAAAATAATTAAAGCTTTAATAAAGCTACTACTTTTAATAATTTGCCTATTAATAAGGGTTTTTTTTTAAATATATAAAGCTAATTTATTTAGCTATTATTTACTTAAAGAGTAAATATAGCCTTGTAATAGTATAATTCCGTTTATAAGGTTAATATAGTGTTTTGCTCTTTTAAAAGTATTTAGTACTTTAGCTATTTACTTTAAGAAAACTGTTGTTTAGTACACTAGTTTTAGTAATAGTAGTAATAGCTAGCTTCTTTTGGATTTGTCTAAAATGTTAATATAACCCTTTTTTAAACCTATAGTAACGTTAAAAATTATAATTATAAAGGCTAATACGCTGTTAACAATATCCTTTATTAAAGTTATTAACAAAACCTTTAAATAAAGGCTTTATTTGAAAATATTAGTAGCTATATATAAAGTTATACTTTTTTCGCTTATATTAGGGTTCCTTTATAATATTAGCGGTATTCCTTTTAGCTTTTTAACTTTATAAAAGAATTGGGAGATAGCGCGGGTTTTTTTTTACTTATTAGTAAGTTGGAACGTTAAATAGAAAATTCTATAATTTTTTAGCTAGTTTTTGTTAAAGTTAATAAGTTATAATAAATTAAAGCTTTTTAACTTTAAAAAGGAAGCAATATAGTAAATATAATAAAATTAATAATTAATATAATTAACTTAGGCTTTTAAATTAGCATTAAAAGTTATTAGTATTAGCTTAACAATTTAATTATAGTATTAAAAGTAAACGCTATTTTGAATAATAAAAGTAAGGCTTAGTTAAACCCTATTAAAAATAGTTTGGATAGTTTAATTAAAGTTGTTGTTTACTACCTCCCGTTTCCCAAATTATCCTCTAAATCCAAAGGTTTGGGGTACTAGTCCTCTTCGCTACTACCACTACCCCTTGCCCTAATATTTTATATTTAAGCCTTAATTGTAAGCAGTATTATAAAAGGTTAGTAGGGGCAATAGCGTTGTAAGTACCCTAGCTTACTATATTAATAGCATATAATACCTTTTTTAAGGTAATTAAATAGTTAAGAATTTAGTTTAGTAAATAATAGCACTTACGTTATTTAATGAATATATAAAGGGGGCAGCTTAATATAGGGTTTTTAAGGGTTCTTAGCTAAGGTTTAAAACTCCCTTTATAAAATCTGGGCTTTGCTATACTTTAACCTTATAAAGGCCTTTTTTGTAGTGCGTAGGAGCTTCTTAGCGTAGTTAAAGCTAATTGGAAATTCTAGCTATTTCCAATAAATATCCTTTTTTTAGCTGTTTTAGAAAGAAGTACGTGCAAGCTAAATACATTCGCATTATTTAATATAATCCTTTATTAAAATAATATTAAAAGTAACCTTAGTATAATAGTTATAATAGAAATAGTTAAGCTTAAGCTAATAATTGCAAGCTATAAAAACACTATTAATTTCTATATTAGGGAAGCGTTGTACTAATATTGCTTACTTTTCGTAAAATTCTTAAAAGAATTTGTTATTTTAACTACATACTATTCAATCTTTTTATATTTAGATCTTTTCAAACTTACTATTAAAATAGTTAAAGTTAATATAATCCTTAAATTCCTATTATAAAACTTATTAAAAGTTTGCGTTATAAAAGTGGTTTTAATAGGCTTACTATTATTATTATATTTTAGCTTTTATTTAAATGCTAGCTTATTAAATAAGAAGCTATTTAAGCTAGCCTTTGCATGTAACATTACTTTAATTTATAGCCTAAAGCTAGTTTTTTCATTCCTAAAAGGTAGCGTTTGCCCTAAGCTCGTTAATTGCGTAAGTAAGCAGCTTATTATCCTTTTGCTAGCTTGGTCCTCTTTAGCTGTTAAAGTTAGCTAAAGTAGTGCTAAAATTACCAAACCCTATGGAAACGTTAATTAACACTTGCATTATTAGGGTTTAGAGTTGCTAGGGGTTTATACTAGTGGAAGTAGTTTGGAAGTTGAGAAGGGGCAGCTCGCCCATAGTCGGAATTTCCTCTTCTTAGCTACGTTGCGTTTAGCTAACGAGGTCCTCGAATACCTATATTCGTAATGAACCAGCTTAGGGAGTAGTTCTCCCTTTTCCGCGGGTATTGCTTACTATAGTAACTGGCTCGATCGGACCGTAAGGTATAAAGGTTGAAGAATTGTAAGGTAGGGCAGGTACGCTTGATTAAAGTAATTATAATAGTAGTAACAAGTAGGGCGAGCAATAACTAATAAAGGTGTAAGACTTTAACTTAGCCTTCGTAATAAGAGGTAGGCAAGAGCTACTGCTTATATATATAGTTAGAAGACTAAGCTCCCTTGTAAAGGTGTAGTTATGCTACAGTATAGCTCCCTATGGCTTGCAGGGTGGTGCGTGCACATGGGTGGGGGGCGCGCATAGGTAGGTTAGGGGAGTGTATGTGTTAGAGTGCTCCTTCCTTACAGTAGTAAATATAAAATAGAGAGATAATATATTTATTTTTGCATTTTATAAGGGATTAAAGAGCAGGTAGGGTTAAGAACGTACTTACTACTATTCCTAAAAAGACTATACTTAAGGCTATTAAGCAAGCTGTATAAGTAGATAATAAATTTTAATAAAGAAAATGGAAAAGAAAGGTGAGGATAGGCCTTGCTGCGTTTAGCTAAATGAGAAATGCTAACACATTTATTAAAGTATAGCGTTAAGCACTTACATAAGACTTATAAATGTAAACGCTTATAGATAAGCACTAATAAAAATGGGGGGAAAAATGTTAAATGTTATTATTAGAGTAAAAAAGAATACCTTACTAGGAATTGCACTAAAACGCTAAAATCTGGTTGGAAAGTACTAAGCAAGGATATATTATTATTTAAATAAGAATAGCAGCTGCTACATTTAAAGGAGCTGTAAATTAACTGTCTATATAAAGACTATAAGGAGCATACTCTAAGGAGTAGTGTATAGCGTTCTTAGTTAGAGTTTCTACCCTTAACAAGTTGTATATTCTTATTTAAAAATTAAAAACTAATTCTTATTAGTATACTTATAGCTAGTAATAAAGCAAAAGCTATAATTAAAATTAATATAGTTAATTATAATAACGAATCTATAGATAATAATATTATTATAAAAGAATATAATTAATACAATGTAAATAAACTTCTACAAAAAAAAAAGAAATAACAAGCATATTAAAAAAAACACTTGCAAAAAGTTAATTTAAGCTACTTATAATAAAAAATAAGCTTTTTTTAGCAAATTCGTTTAACTACCCTAATATTTACAATTTAGCTAAATATGCTTTAAAACCCATTTTATACTTAAAACGATGTATAAAGTTGCAATTAATACAGTTTGGGTTTTACGGAAAATCTAAACTAATAGTAATAGTTAGGCTTTATAATAAATAACAGGGAATACACTATAGTTATATCCCTTACATTTTAAGTATAATAAAATAGGTAGTACTATTATGTAAATACCCCATACCTAGAATACTTTATAAGAAAACTACTGCGAGATCGGTTCTTCGTAAAAACGCTAGTAGACGGAGTTCCCTAGCTAGTCCATATAGTAGTAGATAAAACTGATGAGGATAAGTTTAAAATAGTATACGGATAGGGCTATTAAGATATTAACTATTTATTATAAGACTACTGACAGTACCTACCTAGGTACTTTGAAGGACGTGAGTTGCAAGAATATATAATTGTAAAAGTATAAAGAGCATGAGTATTAGAAACTTTACGTTTAATAAAGCTAGAATGTAATGGGTATATTAGAAGGACAAAGTTTAGAGGAAGGAGAGTAAGCTAAGTAGCTAGTTAGAAAACGTTAAGCTAATAGTTTGGAGCTCTCCTCAAAGCAAAACGCAGGATGATAGGTTATAATCAACTAGGTTTTCGACGAAGTATGAGTACGAGTATTATTAAGAAGACCCTTAGGGTTGATAGTATTCGTAAAAACGATAAATACATTAACTAGTAGCAGCTAGAACTTAAAAGGGCTACGCTTATACATACATTCAACCTCTTTATATTATGCTGTAAAAAATAGTTTTATTATTCAGCAAACGAGGAGGCGACCTAGCTAAAGAATAGCTAATAGAGTTTAATATTAAAATTTTTAGCATTTCCTAAAATGAGGGAAATAGAAAGTTAATTTAAATAATAAAAAAAAGTATTACAATTATTATAATATATTGAAAAAGGGCTTCCGAGCTTTAGGTTAGAGGGTAGAGAAGGTTGATAGGAAGCCTCCTTAGCTTCCAGTTTAGCAATTACTAAGAACTTATAGTTAGTAAGCTATTCGAATTATATTTGTAGAGCATGACGTTATTTGTATAAATAAACAAATTTAGCGTAAGTTTGGGATAGTTGCTGTTAAGCCTTAAAAAGCTTAATAAAGATCTTCTTTTCTTTTTGTTTTAGAATGTTAAACCTTAAGCAGTTAGTATAGCTATATATTAAGGAAAATAAGGAACTTACAATTGCAATTACTAAAGTTATAAAATAAAAGACTAGCTTTTATATAGTATTTATAGTAATGAAAATTAGGTAAAGTAAAACAAATGTTAGTCTTCTAAAACTTTAATATTAGGAGTAATAAATAAGCATTTTAAAGCTAAAAGTATTAATTGCTTTTAAATAAGCAAGCTACCAAGCGGTATTAATTAATATTATACTTTTAAATATAATTAGCAGACATTTTTATTATATAGAGGAAATAGCTAACTTATGAAAATGTTTTTACGTTCACGTAGTTTTTATTAAAATAGAAAACTTAAGCTTTTAGGATGAAATTTTCAGGAGAGGGAGGCATCGTAATACTAATATAATTAGCAATACTAATATACTTTAGGCACATTATACACTGCTTAACAATAGGGCTAGTGTGGCCCCCTAGGCTAATAATTACTAACAGAATCTGTAGGATTTGTGGGTGGGAGCTACAAATCCAGTAGATTCCAGGGTTTGTAGAATCTATGGTTAGGAACTATAGATCCAACAAAACCCTAGTTTTATATAAGCAAGTAAGCTAAATGGTTTTTAGGAGACTTTAATAGTTATTAAAGTATTTTTTAGCAATTGTATGTATTAGTTATAGCTATACAACCATTGTTACTCTATTCTCTATTGCTCTTCATGCGAAAGCACCTTTACACCTAACCCTAACCCAGACCCCTACTTTGTGCAAGTTACAACTCTGGGTTATAACATTTTCCTTTTTAAGCTCTAACAAAACTTCCATAATATTCAAAACCTTATATAGCTAAAGCTGAAATTTGCTTGATTGTTTTGTATTGTTTATAAATTAGGTAATTTCTAAAGCTTTTATTTTTTTAATAATTCTTCTATAAATACAATATTTAAACTAAATCATTTTTATTATTTCCTCTTCTTCTCTTTTATTTATTTAATTTGCTTTTCTATTCTTTTTAATTAAAGGTTTAATATTTTTACTTTCCGCTAAGCAAGTTGATTAGTGTTCTATATTCTTTTAATGAAAGTGAGTTTAACTTTACGTACAATTGTTCTTTTATTATTATGGACTGGTATTTTAAACGTTTTTCATTTTATTATAATTAGCAAGTAGCTAAAATAAGATTTATTAGTATATAGTAATTAAAAGGATAATGTTAAAGTACTTACTATAAAGGCTAGAGTTGGGTATATAAACTTTAACGTTTCTATGCGCTATGTCGAGATTGAAATGTTTTATAAAGCCGAAGTTAAAGTTAAAGTTAGGTTTGGAATAGAGTAAAGGTATGCAGTGCAAGGAGCTGTTACGCAGTTAGGATTAAAGTTAATAAGTTAATAGCGGGATTCTGTATAAGCAACCTTAAAAGGTTAAGTTCTTTTTCATTAATTATTAGACTAATAACGTAAAATATGGTGTTAGAAAATAATCTTTTTTGGATACAATGTACAACATGATTCTATTTATATCCTGCAGCGGCGAAGGAGTTATTTTAGAGTTTAAGATCTATTAAAGCTAAGAGCTAGGGCTGAGCATACAAGCCTTAACGTTTCCGGGTACTGTGTTAAAATTAAGGTTTTTACAAAGCTAAAGTTAAAGCTGAAGTTAGGTTTGGAATGAAGTAAAGGTATATAGTGCGATAGTTGTTACATAGTTATGATTAGAGTTAATGAGTTGATAGTAGGATTTTGTGTAACCATAAAAGGTTAAGTTATTTCTTATTAATTAATAGATTAATAATGTAAGGTATAGCATTGGAAAACAAACCTTTTTAGATATAATATACAATATTATTCTCTCTATGAAGTTTAAACTCTTTTATAAAGGAATATAAATATTAAACTAAAATTTTACAACTTCTAAAAGCTTGAGATTTTCAACCTTTATTTTTAATTGTAATATCATTAGTATTTTTAACTAATGTTGTTTACCACTCAACTGTTATTCCTACCTAACTATTATTACTTTTTTAATTATATTATAATTTTTAAACTTAGTTACTCTACTATAATAAAATAAAATCAATTAAACCTAACGTTCGCATCTTAATACAGAGTCCTTTTAACTTCTTAGCAAGTTAATATATAATATTAATAAACTAGTTTTTACTTTACCCTCCTTAGTGAACTTGTTACATTGCTTTAACCTATCTTCTTTTAACAACTACCTTTTAAATATTTTCTATAGAAAGTGCCTTTTCATTTTGAATACGTATTCGCTTAGCTTTTTAATGTTTAAAAAGTATTAAATTGGCTATCCAGAAACTCTAAACCTTTAAATTAATTAGGGTTACTTTTTGAACAATTAGCCTTATACTTTTGTTAATTATTCTATAGCTGTAAAAGGGTTAATTAGAAAGCTTTTTAAATAATTAGTAAGCTAGTTCTATATATAAAGAAATTCATTATATTTTATAATATAGCTTATATATTTTATAATATAGCTTATATATATTTTTTTAAAAGCATTAATTAAAGTTTACAAATTTATAAGCTTAATATATTATAATATATTAATAACCTTATTGAAAGAGCTATATAACTTAATGTTTTATATATAATGTACTAGTATATTTCATAAACAAGGAATGCTGCACTTAGCTTAAAGAGTTATAAAAGCATTTTTACATTCTTTTTGTTAAGTGTAAAGTAGTAGCAAAGCAAGCATATTTTAGAAATATTCTATTAATATACTCAAATAATGTTAATTTGTAATTGTACTTAATTTACTATATACACGCACTAAGATTAGGAAGACAACACTTAAAAAAAGAAATTATTTTTAATTTAATAAATGGAAAATATTACTAGCTTAAAATAGTTATAATTATTAGAGCTTACGTTAAGGTATGCTTAATTTGCTTTAAGATTAAGGGGAAGAAAACTAAACCTTTAGATTTTTTAAAACTGTTATTTTTGCTATTGCAACTATAGAACAATATTTTTATTAATTATCTTATATTATTGCCTTTTTATATTAAAAGGAAGTGGGAATTTAAATATATTGCGGTTATAGTTAATAAACTAACTAAAATAAAGTACTTTATTCTAATAAACGCCTTATTAATTAAAAAGTTGGCTAATTGCTTTTTTAAATGTATTTAGTCCTTAAATGGAATTCTATTAACAATTATCTTTAACTAAAGCACTTAATTTATTTTTATATTTTAACGTACTTTAGCAAATGAGGGACTACGTTAAAGCTATCTTCAACTTATTACCCTTAAACAAATAGCTAAACAAAATAAATTAACGTTAAGTTTAAATAATATGTTTAGTTTTATATTAATTAAACTTAAAATAATTAAGTTGATTAGTTATTATTAGTAGAATTTCCTAGTAATAATATGATTTTAAAAATAATAAAAGTTTCCCCCTTTTTACCATTTATAGATTTAACCCCCGTATAAACCTTAAACTTACTATACCTTATGTACCTAACTCTATTATAGTATAAAAAAAGATTTTTCTAAAGCTAAGGAAATAACTAAATATTTTAGAGTTATTTAATACAAAGTTATAGCCTTTTTTAAATAAGTATAAGATTGATATAAGGCCAATATGAATATTTTTTATAATAACGTGTTAAAATATATAGTAAGTGATATGGTTATGCTTAATACGAAGAACCTGAATATTAAAGCTAAGCTTGCCCTTTCTTAGGAGGAGCCTTTCAAAGTTATAAAGGCTTCTTTATATAGAGTGATATTGTAACTTTTAAAGAATTTTAAACTTAAGAATACTTTCTACGTTTAGCTAACTAATATAATTATTTTCTTAAAAGCACAATGGATAGAATATTATGCTTGTTTTAGGAATTTTAGGGTAGGACGAGATTGTTGGTAACATTTGAGCTAATAAGGGATAAATTATTGAATGTATAAATAATATAAAAGAAATTGTTAAATAGGAGTTTAATAATTTTTTTAATTATAGTAAGGTTAATTAATAATAGCTAATAGTAATATTTAGTAAAGTATATTAGCTACGAACTTTTGTAACAACTAACTTTGAACTTTAAGAGTTATATAGAAACAGTTTAGAGATTCTATGAGAAGTACTCCAAATTATTTAATATAAACGTGGAAACCTAAAAGGAAGTAGAAGAAGGAAAAGTAGAATGTAACGGAGTATATTATTGTTAATTGGTTCCTACTACTATAAAAAAGGACTTTTAACTATATTAATATATAGTATTTTTTATTTTATTTAATAAAAAAGTAGTTTGCTATAGCATTTTGTTATTAGGCTACGCTAACTAAATTAATAAATTTAAATATGGACGTTTTACGTTATACTTTCGCTTTTTTAAGCTACTTTTTAATTAATATAGGCTATTTTGCTTTAGTATTAAAGTAGTTAAAGTCCTTTTACCTTTAGGTTTTAGTTAAGTAGTTTAGTTATAATTTATAATTATTAACTTTTACTATTAACTTAACAATTCGAACCCACTACCTTTTAATATTAGTATTTAAGGAAGTAAAAGGAAGGATGATTAAGTTAAAGCGTTCTTTTACTAGTTGATTAAGCTGGCTCCTTATTATGGAGCTTAGAGGATTAAGTATTAGAACTTTTATATATACTTTTTTTTATAGGAATGCATTTTTGAATTACATTTAACATTTAGAAGGAAGGAAGTGGTAAAAACGCGTTTAGAAAGCGCAGTACTAGGAAAATACGGGCTTTTACATTAAGAAGCGCTATTAAGGTAAAAAAATATAGTTTTATGGTATACGCATGGGGAGAGTGTTTTTTGAGCACTTTTAAGCTTTTTACTTAGGAGGGAGACTTTTATTTGGAACAGAGGGTATGTTATAAGCTTTACTTATACTAAGAGATATGATATGTGCTAAGCACGTGCTATGTGGAGCTTAGCATTTCCCTACTATAGGGTGGCCTTGGCGGGTTATATCTAAGACCTTAGCTTAGTTAGTACACTTTAGCTTATATAGAGAGGCTTTGGTATGCACCTATAGTTAGCTTCCTCGTGTAACTACATTAGTTTTACTTAGCACTTAAGGTCACCCGTGATATCTAGGGTTTTAACATTACTTGCTGAGTTAGCTAAGGTGTTTTACATAAACTGTCTCCTATAGGTAACTTACATTAAATTATCAACGTATTATGACCCTAGGTTATGTCTACATAAAGTAAGGGTTTAAGGTTAAGGTTAAGTATGTAGGTATTCTTACATAAATAACTATAGAGGATAGAGTAATAAAGGTTGTATAGCTATAACTAATATAACTGCTAAAAAATACTTTAATAACTACTAAAGTATCCTAAAAATGCTTTAGCTTACTTGCTTATATAAAACTATAGTTTTATTAGATATAAGGTCCTTAACTACAGATTTTACAAATTCTAGGATCTACTAAATTTGTAGCTCTTACCTATAAATCCCATAAATCCTATCAGTGATTAGTCTAAAGGGCTATACTAGCCCCACTGCAGGGCAGCGCGCTGCGTGCTTAAGGTATACCCATACTGCTAATCGCATTCATAACACAGCCTCAGCCCTCGGCCTTAACAAAACTTAAACTTTAAAATAGCCTTTCACCGCCAAAGGATATAATGAAGGTAAATAAATGTTCTGCTTATTATAGCATATCCATCTTTCTCTTGCAACTACTTACATTGCTTATTCCATTAACGCTCTTGCAATATATAACTCAACATCATCCCCTTAAATACTATACACTAATAAATCCTATTCTAATTAGCTAATTATAATAAAATGAATAGCGTTTAAAATACTAATCCATAATAAAAAAAGATCAACTATAGGTGTGCACTAAGGCTTTTCTATATAGGGTAGGGTAGGTGTGCTGATTAAGCTAGGGCTTAGGGCATAACTCATTAAGGCTAGCTTATAGCAGGGCAGTGCTAAACCTTATATAGCACGTACTTAGCACGTGCTGTATTTCTTAGTATAGGCAAAGCTAATAATACTATCCCCTATTCTAAATAAAAGCCTCCTCTTAAGTAAAAAGCTTACTGTATTTGAAAAAAAAACTCTCCCCTTGCAGATACTACTATAAAATTATATTTCTTTATTTTGATAGTGCTTTTTAATATAAAAGCCCGTATTTTCCTAGCGTTGCGCTTTCCAAACGTACTTTTACTACTTTCTTTTTTTAAAATGTTAAATTTAACTCAAAAATGCATTTTTTTGCAAAAAAAGGGATATATAAAAGTTTTAATGTTTAATCCTTTAAATTTCTTAATAAAGAGCTAGTTTAATTAATTAGTAAATGAACACTTTAGTTTAATTATTCGTTTTTTTCAATTTCCTTAAACACTAATATTTAAAGGTATTAGGTTTAAATTGTAAAGTTAATAGTAAAGCTAATAATTATAAATTATAACTAAAGTATTTAATAAAAACGTTAAAAAGACTTTAATTACTTTAATATTAAAAAAGTAGCTTATATTAATTAGGATGTAGTTTTAAAAAGTGAAAGCATAATATAAAATGTTAATATTTAAAATTATTAATTTAGTTAGCATAGCTTAATAGCAAACTCTTACAGTAAATTACTTTTTTGTTAAATAAAATAAAAAGTACGATATACTAACTAATATAATTATAAGCTTTCAATTACTGAATCAACAATGCAGGGTATGGTATTGGAAAACAAACTCTTTTTAACACAATGTACAATATTATTCTCTCCATTAAATTATAAATACTAATATTAATTAAATTCCTTTTTTTAAAAAGCTAATATATAAGTCCTTTAAATGCTTATATAAAGTTATTTTGCAATCCAAATATATATAGAACTAGCCTATTAATTATTAAAAAATCTTTTTAATTAGCCTTTTGTAATTATAAAGCAATTAGTACAAAATATAAAGCTAATTGCTTAAAAAGGTAACTTTAATTGAATTAAAAGTTTAAAGTTTTTAAATAGCTAATTTAGTACTTTTTAAATATTAAAAGGCTACGTGGATATATATTTAAAACAAAGGAGCATTTTTTTAAAAGAATCTATTTGAAAATTAATTACTAAAAAGGAAACCA
Organism: Lasiosphaeriaceae sp. G1095; assembly: GCA_027569635.1. Lineage (NCBI taxonomy): Eukaryota > Fungi > Ascomycota > Sordariomycetes > Sordariales > Lasiosphaeriaceae > Lasiosphaeriaceae sp. G1095. Next base: position 66,702 of record JAPDFK010000195.1, on the reverse strand, counting down.
TTAAGTTAAAGTGATATAAAGGGCTGTTTGAGGAGGATAATATAAAGGTTAGTTTATTAATATTGCGGCTTTGTAGAAAATGTAGAAAAGTTGGATATACTGTATGAACTTGCTGAGAAGTTAAAGAAACCTTATATAAAAATAAAGATGTTAAGTTTAATTAATTTAATTGTGTTGTGGTAAAGTAAATTGAATTTGGAAGTTGCAATATAGTTCGAAAAGTAGTGGTTAGGTAAGCGTAATAGTTAGGTAGTAAACTACATTATATTAAAGGCTTCAAGAAATATAAAAGCAAACGTTTCAAGCAAAACGCTAAACTAGAAAATATAAAAAATACCCTAGTTTATAACTATATTTAAAACAAATATAAATAATGCTTTAAAATGTTTTATTAAAGAGTTTTTTAATATTAATTTAATATTAAAAACGGAAGTTTTTTAAGCGTAAAAAATAAGATTATTATAACTTAGTAAAAAGCTAACTTATATAACTAAAACAATTTAAAAAAGAATAGAATTTTTTTATAAAGTAAGGCTTTAAATACTAAGACCTTTATAAAACCATTTAGTTTAAAATGATTATAATTTACAAATAGAAAAATATTAAAGAACTATATAAATAATAATGGAAATTAGAAAATGTTTCAATATACTAAAAATAATATAAATAATTATTTAAATAATTATAATATGCAAAATTTGTTAGAAGATAACGTAGTTCACTACCTGGCTGTCATTTTTACTTGACTATCACTTTTTCAACTGTATTGTAACTTCTAAATTTAATTACTTTACTATAATTTGATAAAATTAATTAGACAACGTTTCTATCCTTATACGAGGTTTTTTTTACTTCTTGGCAAGTTTATACATTATATCCAACTTTTCTTCATTTTCTATAGCGGTACAATGTTAATAGACTAGTTTTTGCTTTACCCTCTTTAATTAACTATTTGTATTATTTTAGCTTAATAACTTCTTTTTAGTGATTAATTTTTAAGTATTTTTTATAAAAAGTGCTCCTTTATTTTGGATACGTATTTACTTGCCCTTTTTAACATTTAAAAAGTGCTAAATTAGCTGCTTAGAGATTCCGCACTTCTGATTTAATGAGGGTTATTTTTGGGGCAATTAGCTTTATACTTTTCGCTAATTACTTTACGGTTCTAAAAAGGCTAGTTGGAGAGCTTTTTTAATGATTGGTAAGCTAGTTCTATACGTATTTGGATTGCAAAATATCTTTATATGAAGCATATAGCGTTTGGACAACTTATATATTAGCTTTTAAAAGGGGGGGGTTTAGTTAGTGTTAATGTTTGTAATTTAATATTATGCTTTAATAGTATAACTTGAGGGTTATATAGTATTAGGCTAGTGCTTTGGAAACTAGCCGTAATATTATTGTTTATTATAAGATTGAAGTAGGCAGCTTTAAACGTAAGGAAAAACTTAATTTTAGTAATGTAGTTAACATACGCTTTAATAAAGGCTTTAAATTTATAACTATATATCTGTTTTAATATATTAAAATATTTAATATTAAAAAGTCAAGTAAAGTATAATGTATAATGAGATAAAGAATAACAGTTTTCTTTTTTTATAATACTTTTTAAATTAGAAAAATACATAGCTTTTGTAATTATTTAGAACAATTATTTGTTAAATACCCTTTCATTACATAAAAGTATATTCGTTAAATTATTTTATTTATTCTAAAACTATATTATTATTTATTCAGCTATTTACTATAGTTTTAATTATTTAAGGAAGTAGAAGGCTGACTTCTATATACTAGGATTTAAAATTACTTTTGCCTTTTATAATTAAAAATAGAGGTAGTATAAAGCTATTATTATTTATATATTCAATTGTAATTGTTTATTCCAAATTATTAGCTTAAAGCTATTTATTCTAATTATATTAATTTATACATATAATAATTATATTACTATAGGTAACTCTTATTATAAAGCTAGTCTTGTTAAAGTTGTAAAGTTAGTGTTTTAATTTTTATATTTCACGCATATATTAATTATAAACTTAAACTACGCGTTTATAAAGTTTGGATTTTATACAAAGCCTTTTATAAGTCGCAGGTACGAAAAAAACGCGTTTTAAATTTAGAATAGTTTTATATAAAGCAGTATACCCAATTTTCATTAATAAGGAAAGCGTAATATATTGTACAAAGGAAATTCATTATACTTTATACGTTATTAATTTAAGGCAGAAAACCTCATACATTTAAATTTTACTAAAAATTACGTTTATTAGTTATAAAGGTTGAACTGTGTAATCAGCTAAGAAAAGTTATTTGAAGAATATTGTATAGAGAGAATAATGTTATATATTATATTCAAAAAAGTCTGTTTTCTAACGCTGTATCTTATATTGCTAATCTAGTAATTAATAAGAAATAACTTAACCTTTTAAGGCTGCTTCTATAGGATCCCGCCATTAACCTATTAACTAATCTTGCGTAACAACTATTTGCACTACACGGCTTTACTTCATTCCAAACCCAGCTTCAGCTTCGTAAAAAACCTTAATCTTAATGTAGCGCCTGGAAACGTTAAGGTTTATATGATCAGCTTTAGCCTTTAGCTTTAATAGATCTCAAACTTTAAGATAACTCTTTCGCTGTTGCAGGATATAATAAAGGCAAATGGATACTTTGCTTATTGTAGTATATTTACTTCTCCCTTTTTACTATTATAGCCACTTGCATTATCTATCTTATTAATACCTTTAGAGTAAGTAGCTTGATATTATCCTTTTAACTACTATATACTAATAGATTTTATTTTCATTACTTGCTAATTATAATAAAACAAAAAACATTTGAAATACTGATCCATAATAATAAAAGCACAATTATACATAAAGTTAAACTTGCTTTCCTTCGAATGAATGTAGGATATTAAACAATTTACCTAGCAAAAGCTAAAAAATTAAAACTTTTAACTAAAAAGAATATAAAAGATCAGATAAATAAGATAGAGAAAAGGAAATAATAAAGATAATTTAATTTGAATATTTGGTTTATAAAAGGTTGTCAAGAAAAATAAAAATCTTAGCAACTACTTAATTTATAAATAATATAAAATAATCAAGTAAATTTTAGCTATACGAAGTTTTAAATGTTACAGAAGTTTTGTTAAAGCTTAAAAAGGAAAAGAAAAAGAAGTAGAAAAGAATATAGATAAAAATGCTAATTGTATTCTAATTAAAAGATTAAGGTTATCAGTCCTAAGCTCTTGGAAGTTGTAAAGATTTATTCTAAAACTTATATCCCTTTATAAAGGCGAGGGATATTGTATAATTGAGCAATTGTTGAAAGTTTTAGGTTTTTAAATATATAGGAAGCCTAGAAAGCAAGGAAGATTTTAGCTTTTTTATATTATTTAGACATTTTGTTATTGTAGATTTATTGCGTAGAAAGAGTTAAAGGTTGTAATGTAGTTGGAAAAGTTATAGGTAGGTGGGAATAATAGCTAGGAGGTAAACTACGTTAAAGATATTTAAGTACAAATTGTAGGATTATTAAAGCTATTATTATTTAACGGTTAAGTAATGAAAGTAAAATATAATAATATACTAATAATCATTAATAAATTTACGAAGTATACGTATTCCCTCTTTTATTATAAAGTTATATTATTTAAATAGCTAGTGGACGTATTTGTTTAAAAAGTAGTAATAGATTGTATTTAACGAAATAAAATTATTATAAATAAAAAAATAACACTCACATTTAAATTCTAATAAGCATTTACTAAACGAGCGAAGGTTAATTAATTATAAACTCTTTATCACCTATTATTTCCCTTTATAAAGGGATATAGGTTTTAAGATAAACCTTTACAACTTCTAAGAGCTTAGGATCTTCAACTTTTATGCTTGATTAGTATCTTTAATTATATGGCTTTCTAAAAGAAAATTCTTTTTGAGTTTTAATAAAAATTTTGCAATATTTAAGACTTTATTATTCATAAGTGAAATTTGCTTAACTATTTTATATTATTTACAAATTCAGCAATTTTTAAAGTTTTTATTTATCCTAATATCCTTTTATAAATAAGATATCTAAATTAAATTATTTTTATTATTTTTTCTTCTTTTATTTTATTTATCCAATTCTTTTTTATACATTTTTTTAATTAAAAGTTCACTTAATATTTTACTTCTTTTTCAGAAAAGTGAGTTTAACTTTATGTAATTGTCCTTTTATTATTATAGACTAATATTTCAAACGTTTTTCATTTTATTATAATTAGTAAACTAGAATAGGATTTATTAATATATAGTAGTTAAAAGGATAATATCAAGTTACTTATTATAAGGATATTAATAAGATAGATAATATAGGTAGTTGCAAAAGGAGGGAGATAGATGCGTTATAATAAGCAGAGCATCTATTTACTTTTATTATATCCCGTGGTAGCGAAAGAGTTGTTTTAAAGTTTAAGTTTTATTAAGGCTAAGGGCTAGGGCTAAGCATGTATAGATAAACTTTATCGTTTCTAAGCACTATATTAAAATTAATGTTTTTTATAAAGCTAAAGTTAAAGCTGAAGCTAGGGTTGGAATAGAGTAAAGGTATTACAATGCTAACCTTAGGTCTGGATAAATAGATATGTTATTAAACAAAGAGAGGGAAAGTTATTGAAGACTGTATTAACGTAGTTAAATACATTGCGTTAACACCCTTGCCCACTTTAACGCTGCTTACTGCTCACTTGTACATTTTGGTGCTATAATAGTACTATACCATTAAAGTGCATTTAACCGCAAATAACTTCAAAATCCTCGTTCTAAGTACATGAATTTGGTCCCATTCTGCAAAGAGCAAACACCTATCTTTTAAGTAATCCAGCGCCTACCCGCTACGCCCTATTTATACTCCCTATAGCTACGTTCCGCTAGCTTGTTACGCGTATAGCAATAGCGTATAGTCTATGCATTGGTTATTTATCAGCTATCCTTATTGCGTAGTAGGGTTGTTAGTTAGTCATTATGTTAGTAAATTATTACCATTTATTTTTCAACCGCGCCCCTCTACCCTTTTTCCTTTAGCACCTTATAATTGCAATATCCTTATTATAATTATATTACTTACTATTTTATGCTCGTGCGTACTAATAGTTTCCTAAAGCAATTAATCCTTCATTTATCTTTTTTAAGCAAAGATGCTTTATATTAAAGCTAATTATATAGCGTATTGCAACGCGCGTATTATTCGTTGTTGTGCTTGAAACAAAATTAGAGAGTGAGATATACCCGTTTCGCTAAAGGACTTCGCGTATTCCTATTATATTTACACTACATTGAAATAGTATAACTTAAATAATGCAATTCCCCTTTACATTAGCTACGTAGCTAACTTTATAGTTAAAACTAAATATAACTAGTATATTAAATAAAAAAATATATATAATTAAGTTTTTTTATACTTTTATATTATTAGTTAGTTATTTACTATTTATAAGTCTTTATAATTATATAAAGTAATATTATTAAGCTTTATAAATTCTTCAAATTTGCTATTTACTTTTAAAATAAAAAGGACAATAATAAGGATAATAAAGACTTTATATTTAATAAAAAATTTTATATTAAAATTGCTAAAGAAGCTAATATTTTACTTGTTATTTTTATTAATATTAAAAAAGCTATGCATACTTATTATAATTTAACTACTAATAAAAAAATAATTAACAAGTTAGTAAATTTGCACTTTATATCCTTAACTCTATCTTTTACGTATTGCTAATAAATTATTAGAATGTTAGGGAAGCTAAACTACTTATAATACTATAATAAATAATCGTTGCTAGCGTTACGTTATAATATACACCCATTTTAGCCTACATAGCAATATTGCTAATATAAAAAAAATAGAAGTAGTTGCTAAAGCTTACCTTATTAGTAAGTAACTTAACGTATAGTATTTAGACTATAGCTAAGAAGTTTTTTTATATTTAAAGAGGAGGGTATAAATAATTATTAAGCTGCTATTTTATAATAAGAGATTGAAGTTGCTTTGCTAATTATTTAAATAAGCTGTAGCTATTTGCTTTTTTTCTTAGTTTTTACTATATGGTTTTTAAGCTAGAATTAGCTTTATTTTCATACGTTAATTTAAATAAAAAGTATTTAATAGTTAGCTTAAATAGCTAACTTTTTTACTAAAAACCTATCTTATCCCCTGTATTATAATACCTTATTATTATCTGTAATTTATTGCACTTTTAAATACTTAGTAACTAACGTAGCATATTACTTTCCTTCTGCTTTTAGTCCGTTATTCACTTAATGCTCTTTTACTAGCGGATTTGGTACTTTTTATACTTCTAAACGCTAATGCTTAGAAGCTACTTCCAAAGCTAACCTCGTTTTCTTTTTAAAGCAAGGGGTTGTTTAAAAGGCTATAATAAGGTGAACTAATTTAAAGGTTTAGGTTTGCTTAAGTATTTGTAGTAAAACTCTATAATACTACTATTTCATTCCTTAATATTCTCTACTAGCTTTTATATTGCATAGAAAGGGTAAGGCTATTTAATTTTATATTATAAAGTGCCGTTTTTAATTTGGAAATTAAGAATAATATTAAAAAAACTACTCTTAGGTTGCTTCCTCATCGCCTAAGTTTATAACTACAATACTCTTTACTTTCTTATTATATTCCTAATTGGCAGCTTTTCAACTTAGGAAGCTTAATTAATATAATTTAATAAATAAAACGTAAAAAATGAGGAATATTTTAAATGTAAAAGGTAATTTAAATATTACAATCTACTAATACACTATTATTATTTTATAAAAGCTTTTTTATTTATTATTAAATTTAACTATAAAGCAAGCAATTTTAAAGTATTATATATTAACTTAAACTAAATTGCTAAGTAAATACAAAGTAGCTTCTAATTAATACTACTAGTTTGTAAAGTATATTTATTACTCTTAAGCTTTAGTTATAAACACTTTAATTTAATCCGTTACCCGCTAAATCCTCTTTCTCATAGTATTAGCGTTATTAAATTCTTATTGCTATTAGGCTATTTATAGGGTAGCTAGGAGGTAGATTAGCTCCGTTTTTATTACTAGGTTTTAACTATAATTCGCGAAAAAAAGGGGAAAAGCTAGTTATTTCTAAAGTATAATTATTCTCTATAAATTTAATAATAAGTAGCTAATTTACTTAATTATTTTAGTAAAACGAGTAATAAGTATATAAATATTGTTTAATACTAACGTTAATAATTTTTATTTAACTATTAATTTAAAAGTAAAATAATATTAATAGCTTTAGTATAACGCTTAAACGTTAGCTTGATTCCTTTTAAAATATAAAGATAAATTAAATATTATAATTTAAAATTATAAACGTTAACATACTATAAAGTTAGTAAACTTTCTAAATAAATGCGTTAACTAGTATAACTACTATTATTTTAGCAATAAGTATAAAGTATTTTATTTTTATAAGGTAGTTAACTATTACTAAAAAGTACTTGTAAATAACGCTATATTGCTAGCAAGCTAATAGTAAGTTAATATAGTTAATGGAAATATTAACTTATAACTTATAAAGAATAGAAAGTAATTATAAAAAATTCGCAAAGGTAATCTAAAAACTCTTTGTCTGCAAGAATAATTTGTAGCCTTAAATAAAGAATGTAACATTCTAAAATATCCGTAATTAGTAGTATATTCTTCACAAAAGGTTATAAAATTTAAACTACCCCGAATAGCTAGTAGCTAGCAAACTATATATTTAATGCAAAATTTACGGCTAGAAGTTAAAGTTAAGGGGTATAAATAGGTGGTTTCGTGCAAAAAGTTGCTTAATAACTACTTTACAATTGCATATTTTAACCTTAAGTTCCTTTTAAATAAAATACAAAAGCGCTTATACTTTAACTTTCTTAATATGGTAATAGCTCTTTATATAATATAAAAGGGTTTATATACTTTATTAATAAAAATATTAATTAGCTTCATTATATTTATTATTATAAAATATATTGCTAGTAGGTTGTTTATAACGCTTTAGCAATATAAAAATAATAGCGTTTGCATATAATTAATAATCTAATTATTTAACGTATTTATGAAATTTATTAACTAATTACTTAAAAGTTGGAATAAATTATTTAATATTATACCCTTAAATTCTATATAATAAGAGATTGTAAAACGAAAATTGCTTAAAAACTCCAACTAACAAACTTATCATTAATTAAACATTTTATTAGTTTTATAGTCTATTTTTTACATTCTATAGTTTAAAATATTATTCTTTGAAAGCTTTTATAATAGTGAATCGTTCTTTATTATAAATCTTATAATTACACTCTACAAATAAGTATTTTACTGAAAAAAAGGCAACTAAGTAGCAAATGCTATGAGGGTATATTAGAGAAGCACTCCTCCGCTCATTGCTTCATTTAATGCATTTATCTCTACAATTATTTTTTAATTTCAAATTAAAATATAAAAACATTAAGGCTATTATAAAAATATTTTTAAATTATTTAAAAGTAATAATCGCTTCTAATTTTAAGGAAATTTAACGTTTTTTACTTATAAAGAATGTAAATAAGTACGCAATAAACAAAAAGCTATTAATAAAACGGTAATAAAAATTTGTAAAACATATAAACTATTAATACTTTTTTAAAATATTTAGCACTTGCTATCCTACAATTACAACTATCTTTTTAAAGTCCATTTTTAAGCTAGAACTTAAAAATAATAAGCTTAAAGTATTTTATTTCCTAAATATAAAATTCGCATTTCTAAATATTAATTATAAAGCTTACTTTAATAAGTTTTATTAATATTTCACATACGTATTGCTTATATTCTAATTATAAGTTATTATAAATAAAAATATTATTAAAATACGTAATAATATATTTCTTGAATATATTAAATAAAATATAGTTAATATAATATTAAAAAAAGTTAAAAGTACTTATTATGCTAAAGTTTGCTATTTAATACTTAAAAAAGCTAAAATAAGTAATAAATACTATTTTCTATTTATTGCTTAAAGTAATTTAAAAGTAATTAAAAACTATCATAATATTAAGTTTAATAAAATGTTTTGCCCTTCTAAAAGCATTAAGCATTTTCTATATTAAAAAAATTAAGTGATAGCTTTTTTATATAATATTATTTAACTCCTAATAATTAATATAAATTTAAATACTACTGTTAAATTTTTAAGCTAAAAGTACTAATATAACTATAAAAAATTAGTGTATAAACTCTTTTACGAAGTAGTTAAATATTTCCTAATAACATAAAGTTCTACTAAGAATATAATATAAATTTAATAATAAAAGAGGGTTTATTTAAATAATAACAATTTTATAATTAATAGGGCAAGATAAAAAGAGTATTTCAATGTTAGTAAATAAAAACCTTTAAATTAAATCATAGAATTTGTAAAGGAATTTTACTTTAATTTCTTAGTAAAGAAAAAGCAACTTACTATTAATAAACTTTTAAATATTCTCGTTAAAAACCGCTCTCAACTAAAAAGAGTTCCCAACTTAGCTTTTAAAAGCTTAAATCCAAAAGTCTAAAAATAAGTTACTAAGCTTATTAGTAAATAAAATTTGCTAAAGCAATTCTTTAAGTAGCTAATTAATAAAATCCTCTATAAATATTACTAGTATAATAATGTTAAGAAACGAAAATAACTTCCTTATACTTATTTTAAATACTATAATACTTTTTTAATAGGAAAAAAAAAGAAAGCTTATAACGTTAAAAATATTAATATTAGTTATTAGTATAAGCTTAGAACTTTATAGCGTAAAACTAAGAAAGGAAAAAAGCTATTTTCTTTTTAAGCTATAATAATATTATTGCTTCCATTTTGTTTTAAAGGTAATATTAAATATAAAAAATGGTAGTATATAAAGTATTTTACTTCCTAATTTAATAATTCTTTAAAACTAATTAATAATAAAATTATAAAAGTATAACTAAAAAAAGCTAAAGATAACGTTTAAGCTATTAAATAATTAAATGAATAAAGTAAATTTTTTTAAAAAAAAGTATAAACTAATTAAAAACGTAATAGTACGTTACTAACCCAATTAACATTCTATTAACAAAATAAAAGTAGTAAAAGGAAGGGAAAAGCAATTGCTAAAAATTATAATAGTATATAAATATAGTATTAATAAACCTAATTAGGGAATATTTTAAACTAACTATTACTTAAGCTAATATAAGTTAAAAGCTATTATTAACAAGTTAAAATATAATAAAAAACCTTATATTAAGGCTTATAAAATAAGAATATAAATTAAAGTATTAGAGTAATTGGGGTTCTAAAAAGTACTTTTAATTATATTTAATATTAAAAACTATTCTTTTTTTATATTGAAAGTAACTTTAAATGAGCTTAAAAATAGTTCAGTTTTTATAAGTTTTACATTCCAATAAGAGTAAACTACTGTATAATATTCTAACTTACTATAATATATATAGAAATTTAAGGTTTTCCTATATTTGTACTTAGCGGAATTTAATAAAATGTGCAAGCCTATTTTCATTATATTCAAAACTATATTATCCAAGTTGAGGGCAAGTTAATGCTTTAGTAAATGCAAGCGTGCTATATTTCGAAAACGAAATACCTTATTTTTAATATTATTATTTAAATTACATAATAAACTTACTTACTTATTAAAATCCTTGTCTCCTAGCCGCTAGTTGTTAACTAAGGAGATTAAAGCTTACTAGAGTTTAATACTAATTTTAGCCTTTAAATTATTAACTTAATTATAACTTATTACTTTAGCTTAGTTAATTAAATGAATAAACTTACCTAAAAAATCTCAAAAAACTATCTTTTTTCCGTTTTTAATTCTTAAACAAAAAGCTCCAAATCCCTTTTTATTTAAGTATACGTATTCTAAATAATATAGTATATATTTAAAGTTATAATAAAGTTGTTATAATTTTGCAAGTTCTTTAGCTAAAAAGAGAATAAAAATAAAGTAATAGTAATGAAGTTAATATTCGCTAAAATACAACTATATACATTGCTACTAAATCGTTACAAAACGTAAAAAATTCAATTACTAACTATAAAGTAAACGCTTCAATTTATAGCTATTTTAACCTAAATAGCTAAATACTAATTAATATATTCCTCTTAGCGTTTTAATAATACTAGTTCTTTATATATATAAAGTAATAGCTCCATACCCTTAGTGTAGTGTATAGAATACGCAATATTAGCAAGTAGTTTGTAATTTTCTAGTAGAGGGGGTAGAAGAGGAAGGCTTGTTGAAGGTAGGGGGGTTATTATAATTAAAGGGGGAGTTAAAGTTAGCATATAGCTAATGTAAGTTTATTCCATATAAAGCTCACTCTAGATAGTATAATACTAAGCTCTTTCTAATATTAAATTGGTTATAAGAGTATAAATTTTACTTAAGTACTACGTAATTTTCATTATTAAGTTGCTATTGCGTATTCGGTACCTTATTAAAGCACTATTATACCGCTACTCCAGTACTTCCCAATCCTTATATATATCCTCCAAAAGCTTAGAAATTTGGTTAACTTGGTAATACATAGCTATTATTTTACGTTATAAATAACTAAAATTAGGTTTTAACCTCCCTATAAAAGGTTTTAAATATATATTTAATTGCTTAGTTAACATTAATAACTCCTAAAAACTAGTTGTAATTGTACCCTAATGCCTTTATTAAATTACTAACTATTAAGAATTTTTTGAGGATAATGCTAATAATAGTATTTAAATGACATAATTTAGCATTTGAAAGTAGGGAGGGAAGGGAGGTATTAATAAGTGTTTTGTTAGTACTATTAAGGTAGGATATAGTCACTTCTAGGTTATTGTAAGTAGTGTATATTAAAGGGGGAATTAGGTTATATTTAAGGAAACTTGTATATAAGTAACTAGTTGTATCATAGGTTATAGAGAGGAACTAAGTTCCTAATAAAGGCAGTTAGCTTTATATTAGTAGTATATCGGGAATGTAAGAAGAAGGGTTTTATATAAGTAAATATAAAAACAGCTCCTTTAGAAAAAATAGAAAAGGTTTAATAAACTATTATAATGCTAACCTTACGTTGACGTAAATAAATATATTATTAAACAAAAAAAAAGAAAGTTACTAAAAACTCTATTAATGTAGTTAAATACATTGCATTAACACCCCTATCCGCTTTAACGTTACTTACCGCTCGCTTGTGCATCTTGGTACTATAACAAAAAGCATATAGTATAAGTAGTTATTACATAAGATTAGAGTTAATAAGTTAATAATAAATCCTATATAAGTAACCTTAAAAAGTTAAATTATTTCTTATTAATTATTAGATTAACAACGTAAAGTATAACGTTAACAAATAAACTTTTTTAAATATAATATATAATATTATTCTCTTCATTACTTGTTATTTATAAATAAACAAATAAACTAAATAAGTAAAGTAAATTATTAAAGCTTATTTAAAAACGTTTATTAATAAAAAGGAAAGTAATTAAGTTAAATAGCTACTACTAGCGTAATTTGCTTATAATAGCTTTAAAATAAAAATTATAACCCTTTACAAGGGGATATAAGTATTAGGATAAACCTTTATAATTTTTAAAAGCTTAGGATTTTCAACCTTTATTTTTAATTTTAATATAGCAATATATTAGAAGTTGTTAAAGTAAAGCATTAGATGGGTGGATAGTAGGGTTAGGGTATGTCAAAGCAAGTTCAGGGATGCAAATTGAAGTAAGTTGAAAGGGTTAATTATATTAATGTCCATGTCTTCTATTTACTAGTTACAGCAGAGTGTAAGGCTCTCCTTATAATAGTTAGTATATTTATTCTTAGTTGTAAAGTAAGCACTTAGTTTATAACTTAGTTTGTAATAGAACTAAGTCTGTAACTAGCTATTAGTTTCATCATTGAGCTGTTATAATCTGTAACAGTCTGCTAAGTCTAGGGTAGACTAGTGGCCAGATTAGTAGACTTATGTAATAACCTTATTTTATAAGACTGCTTTTTTCAAGAGTTAAACCTATGACCTCTAGCTTATAAGTAACTAATATAGCCCTTATACTATAGTATAATTGTGCAACTAATTATAACTCATATAATTAAGTTATAGTATTATAGCTAATAGTAAGCTATATATTATAATAAAAGGCTATTATAGTAAACTGTATACTATAAAATAAGGAGGTTGAATATAATAAACTATATACTATAATAATAGTATTGTTACTTATGTAGTTACTTATAAAAAAGAAAAGGATAATACTATTTAAAGAAGATAAGAGCCTTTATATAAGCTTTTAGTTACATTCTAAAACCATTTATCTGCTTACGTAATGCTGATAAATATACTTTAAATTAGTAAGCAAAGCCCTATAATCAGATCCTTCTAAAGGCTTCTAGTGTATTTTAGTACCTTTTAGGTAGCAAATTACCTTATAAGGTATAGGGCCTTCAGTACTCTTATTATCAATCATTAGCACTTGCTACTACTATAGTAAGTGCTATACGTTAGTACTTGCCACTAGTTGTCAGCACTCACTACTCTTACTATAAGCTTTATATAGAGCTACTACTATAAGTAAGTGCTTTCTTTCTATAATAACTTATATTACGTTTTATAAAGTACTAATATAGGTATATTTTAATAGATAATAAAATGAAAGTTATATTATTAAAACTATTTATTAATAATAGTTCTAATAGCATTTATATTAATTTTTATCTTTTAGTTTAAGAAGTTAAAATAAGTATATATACTTTTTTGCATACATTTTCCTTTTTAATTACATTTTAATTAAACTATATTGAAAAAATCTAAATTAAATATAATAAAAAAGGCTTTAAAAAGACTATCTTCAGTTTATTATATATTACTAGTTCAGCTTATTCGTCGTAAAGCTGAATATAGAGAACGAAAGTTAATTTTAAAAGATATAAGTTTACTAAATGCTAATTACTCCCTTAAGTCTAGTTTTAAACGACGACTTTTTAAATATAAAAAAAAAATAACTATTATAAAGAGCTGTCATTTCTTATCTTCAGAATAATAATTTAAAAGTATTATAATAAGAATTAATAGAGATATAAAAGAGTATTAAAGATAACTTTTTACTTTTATATAGAGACTATTTGCTAAATGACTCCATTTTCTTCAAGTCTGTTATAAACATAAATCTATAGCTTTTTTATAGCCCTACCGTATACATATGCACAAACTGGGTGTATGCACTAAATGGTTAAGGCGTATGCATGTACTGTTTTTAGTAGTATGACTTATAAAAAGACTAAAAGATTTACATCTATATTTAGAGACTAGTTAATAGATAGTTCTAATAGTATAACTATTGACTATAAGTGTCCTGACCCACTATTATTAAGGTTACAGTTACTATAGTTGAGATGAAGCTTAAATAGCTACATTAAAGCTTAAATATTTAAACCTTTGAATAAAGTTACCAAATAAAGCTAAAAATTTATTCTTCCAAAAGAAGGTTATAATTCAACATACCTTATATATAGTTAAATTCAAACTTATATAAAGTTAAGATAAACTAGATAGGATGGCTATATCAGCAATATGATTAGATAATAAAGATAAGATAAGGCAGTAGAAAAAAGTTTATATAAAGCCTTCTCTCCTTTAAATGTAGACCTTAAAATTATTATCTAATTCAATACCTTCAATTTAGTCCTCATTAAACAATCTTACTATTATTATAATCTACTTTTCCTCCTCTTTCAAAGCATTTAATTAGTTAGCAATTATAATCCTAACTTATATTCTTATCTCTAAACAATATATTATTAATACAACCCTACTTCTTATATGCTTAATATAAATACCTCTAATAATAACTTTCATTTTATTATTATTATTCATTATTAAAAAGAGTTACTTTTTTAAAAATTAAAAAATTAATCTTTTTTTTTCTTAAATATCTTAGCTAATTTAAGCTTAATACTAATGAAAATAAAACTATTAGAATTATTATAAAAAGGGCTACATTTTTATTTTTATAATTAAAAGTATATCACTTAATTAAAATAGTTATTAAAGAGTGTTAGTAGGAGGTATATAGCTATATAGGGTTATAAAGAGTTGTTTTTGGTAGGTAAGTAAGTATTATTAGTAATAGTAAGGCTAATAATAAGTTTAATAGTAGGCTTTGGTTAAAATTTAGGTTTAATAGAGTTAAAATACTTAATTAGAACTCAGACTTAATGCTAGTATTCTTTTTAAAGGGTTATAGTTAGTTAGTAAGAGGGTAGGTCTAAGGGATAAGAGGAGTATAAAGGCACTACATTAAGTTTAAGCTCTGTGTAAGGTAGGGCAAGTATACCTAATTAAAGTAGTTATAATAATGGTAATAAGTAGGGTTAGCAATGACTGATAAAGGTGTAAGACTTTAACCTAGCCTCGCAAAGAGAGATAGGTGAGAGCTACTACTTATATATATAGTTAAAAGACTGGGCTCCCTTATAAGGTATAGTTACACTACAGTGTGGCTTTTAGTAGCTTGCTAGGTGGTACATATATATAAGTATATTTATGTTAGAGTCTTCTTTCCTTATACTCTAAAACTATTAGAGCTATAATAATAATAATATATTTTATAATTTTCCTCTATTTAATTTATAATACTAGTAATAAAGCACTAATGTTATATAATTTATATTCATTTACACTCACTTTATGATTTTTAATAAAGCTACTGTTCGTTCGGTTGCAGCTAGCTCTGCTGGTGGTTTCGGCGGCGAACTTCCTCTCAACGTATCCCTCATTACCCTCTGCTCGGGGTAAGCGGGTGCCTCGTAGACATTACCAAGTGTGTCTATAATGCTGACATTGCCCTTTTCACGCCGCTTCGTCAGCATTACAATGGCTTACTGAGAGCTCAGTAAGTCGGCCACTTACCCGCGATACAGCCGGAATCTTCTTGATCCATCCCGTAGCTTTAGAGAAATCGACCCAACCGAGCACGATGTATTCCTCGTCAGATATGGTCATGAATGCCATAGAAAAGGAGTCAGACTTTGCCGTAAGCTCCTTGGACGTCGCTGTCCGGCGGATATCCATGGTACTGGAGTTCAGGTTCGAGATCTGGTATAAGTAGCCTTTGTCATTGACGATCGCCAACTCTCTTCCCGAGGGCGAGAACTCGGCGCACTGTATGCGGTTTCCAAGCTTACTCTGCCCTCTTGATACCTCCGTCTTAATCTCACTCCTGTGTCCATCGGTTGGCTGGATAAGTATTGGAGTACCTGACTGTGTCCAGGTGGTGATGCATACAAGATTCTCCTCCCCTTCTGTCCCAGGTCGGAAGATAGCTGATGATATACCATTGTCTTCCGATTCGTGGAGGGGGACCTGATATCGACAAGCTGCAAGTTCTTGAAAAGTGTGATACGGGAAGGTGTAGGAATAAATCTGTATCACCCCTGTCCTGGCACTTCGAGTGCTGGCAAGGAGGACAAGCCCATCGCTGGAAAAAGCTAGCGTGTCTACAGGTGGGCAACCCTTGCACTCTTTGTGATAGAAACCGTGGAGGCGATCTTCTCGTGGTTGCTCCGTATTAGTTGTCTTAAAGAAACGGATGGTGGAATTCTCAAAACCAACGACTACGTAGTTCTCTTCTCGATCGATGGCCATGCTTTTGCACCAGAGGGACGAAGGAATTCGGTACTCAACTACGGCTGTTGTTGGTTGGAGAATGTTCACAATCCGCAGCTAGAGACATCGTATGAGTAAGTAACATATGTTGATGGCCAATGGATTGCATATAAGAGAGTGGTCTTACCGTCAGTTTTTGGTCCCTGGTTCCGATCACATATGACAAATGCATCCTGGCCACAGCTGCCAAAAGACACGTACTCTCTGTTACGATTGGTCGGATCATGGTTGGTGGAGATGTTCCAACGTCATAGACGTGTATCAACGATTGGGTCCAAAATAGAGCGAGTGTCGAGTTTTGGGATAGATGAACGCTTATGTTCTTTGCCGCTTTACCTCTGGAAGGGGCCTTGGGCATGCTGATTAAACCACCCAGGGGAATTTCATCAAGTTTTTGGGCCTCCAGAGCCGTTGAAGACAGTGAACTTGAGTCTCCCGATGCCCCGACAGAAGCCTTCTTAGTCCCAGCAAACAGTCTCCATCTAGACTTGCCCTTGTCGGGCGGTGTGTTCAGTGGGACCATCCTCGGTGCCTGAACCACTTCAGCCGGGGACAAAATGGGTGACTGTTCAAGTCCGCTTGGCGCACGAAATGCCATCGAATCGGGTGAGAATGGTGGATCTGTCCTCGTTAAGTCCTGCTGAGAGCAGGTCACCTCATAGCTATGTTCTGGTCTCCCCCACTGCTCACGGTAAGCTGAACCGTCTGACCTCTGCAGTTCCGTTCGGAGAATACCCGGCGCCTGAAGAGTCCTAGATGGCTGTGGGAGTGGAAGTGAAACGGAAGAGTAGACGGGAACAACGCGATCTGGAGAAACTGGGCTCGGGTGGCTCGAGAGAGCAAATCTACCAGAAAAGGGGAGGTAAGGTTCTGGATCATGCGGTCTCTGACCGCCACCACCGCTGCTATATCCCCCTGAATTGGATATGCCAGTAGCTTCGGGCTTTGGTGGCCCCAGCTGAAAATGTGTTGGTAAGTGCCGTTCTACATTTATAGTATCGACATCTGGTTGGAGAGGTGCGAGGAGCTCGGCGGTCTGTCTCGCCAGAGGCACTTCGCGAGCCACAGTGATTGCCGCACTGCAGGATATACACCTCGAATTCGGTGGGAGACGTACTCCAAGTTCTCCCATATGACCGAGCTAGGAAAAGTATTATTAGTGTGGCTCGATCTTCAGCGCCTGTTAGATGAACACCAGAAATAGACACTGTAGCCATCACCATTGGCAAGTAGAAAGACGAGTTTCACCCGCATTTAGAGGAAAGGAACAAAAAGTGAAAGGAGTCAACCTAAAGGCACACACCGGAAACTTGATATTGGAGGACCTCAGTTGGGAGCCCCCGATGAGATGACACTCCGGACAGTTGACTGCGTACAGTCCTGGAGTCGCGGTACTAAAGTGACCACTAGGGTCGTCTTGGAGAAGGATATTCCTAATGACTTGAGACACACCGTGCATCATTTCCCTGTCGCTCACGCGATGAATTATCTGCCGTTCCTTCAATCTCGCACAGAAAGCATCAAGCGCGTCCAACTCATATTCATCAACTCGCGGCTCAGATATATCCTTGCGGGAGAGCTCGAGCGTGTCAGGGAGGATTATGCGGAAAGTGGCGCTGAAGGTCGCTACCATGTCCACCTTAGAGAGGCGAGGTGGGATGCGCAAATTGTCAAGGGCATCCAAGACCGCGTTTCGCGACTGGGCGGATGAGGACTGAAGCCGCGCGTCACTTATCTCTCGGTTAGCGGCATATTGTACGGAAGCCGCAACAACGAAGTGGGACACATCTCGCAGCGCTAGGAACTGGGCCAGCCAGCCAGGAGCGAAGTCGTCGCGAGGAACGAGCTCAGAAATGTGCGGAGGCAGCAAGCACCCGGGAAGAGGATACTAAACATCAGCCAAAGCGTCAGCTTCCACCACGAGCTCTGACATATCGCAGAGAGCAACAGGAACCTGTGTCCCATACCAGTTCCGATGTGAGGTTCGGTAACTCGCTCTTCAACCTCGGGGGGAGGGCGAGGGCCTCGGGGTCAGTGTAGAGCTGATTGGCCACCTCCTTGCAGACTTCGAGCAAGAACGACTTGGGGCCTGGGTAGCTGTCAAGCACCTGTTCCAGAGACCTATAAATCCGAGAAAAGCGGTCGCGACGGTCCCTGGCACGCTGGTTTGCCGGGGCTTTGGGATGGAGAGTGAGAACGCGAAGAGCGGACAGCAGGAACTCGGCCAGATATCTGTC
Source organism: Lasiosphaeriaceae sp. G1095 (assembly GCA_027569635.1). Taxonomy (NCBI): domain Eukaryota; kingdom Fungi; phylum Ascomycota; class Sordariomycetes; order Sordariales; family Lasiosphaeriaceae; species Lasiosphaeriaceae sp. G1095. The sequence continues at coordinate 47,738 of JAPDFK010000195.1, read as the reverse complement.
CCTCAGCGGCTGGCGGCTCCAAAGGCTCTCGCGCCCCTCAGCCACTGTCTGGAGAACAAACTCGACAGAGCGCAAGGTTACCTCCCAACTCACAAGAAAGCCGAGATACCAACCAACGTGGGCGCTCTCAGCTGGAAGCGTTAGACGCTGGAGATAGAATATGGCGTTGAGTTGGGCAAGCAGAGAAATGACCAGGTGTTGGTACGTGTCCCTGTCCCTGTCCCTGTCACCGGGCCCAGCGTACACTTTCTCGAGCGAGAAGCGTCCCAACAGCTCAAGGATGATGTCGTCGATGTCGCTACGGAGGGAGAGGTGCCTCCAGATGTTGGCCAGTCGGACGAAGAGCGACGACGGCGTGGCCATGGCACGCGACACGGGGCCCCCCGGGTAGAGACGATGGCTGGTGGTGGGCAGCCCAGGCGCTGTGGCCCGCGGGGAGGAAGGAGGAAGGAGGGGGGAGCAGGGGTGCGGGGAAACCCGTCCCCTTTCAGCGCAGACTTGAAGCCCCTGACTTGGTGTCTAGGCTGGTAGTTAGGTTTTTGCCAGCCTGCGTCTTTGCCATCTGGCACTGAAGCCAGTCGTCGTTGCAGGTGGGGAAAGACGAGGGACTAGAATCGAATCGGTCCCGTCACTCAAATGCAGCAACAGCAGTGATGGCAGCAGCAGCGTTCGAAAGAGGAAAGAGAGGTGTGGGGGAAGAACGAGGGGCTTGCACGAGGAGTCTGCCTCTGGTTACCTAAGGTGGTAAGGTATCAGATACCCGCCCAGTCCCCATGTACGCAGTACATGTACCTCGCTAGGTAAGCAAGTTGGCAAGGTATATTAGGGTACGTACACCGCGTGGGTACGTAAGTATCTACCTTAGCAAGCTTAGGTAGTGAAGGTAGTGTGGAAGCGACCATTGGGATGTGGCACGGATATTACCCTCCTTGGAGCCCCAAGTAAGTGGGTGGGGCAGGCAGGGCGGTGCAAGGAGGTAGGTATGTATAGGAGGACCTTTTATCGATCGATCATCATGGCAATTGCTCCTCCGCCTTGGCCTCCCCATCAAGGACGGCGACCTTGGAGTGGCTGAGCACGACCTGGCTAATTGGAAGGGCAGAGGAAGGTTGTACCCATGCGGCCATGAAAGCAGCATGGGTGATTGTGCCAATTGGAATAATTATAAGCGGCAGGCAGGGTCACCACACGCCTTCGTGTAACGGGGCGGATTTGAGCACACGATTCGAGCGGGTAGAGCCAATAACACCACCTCAGGAGCGAGCATTTCGGCCTGGCTAAGGTCTCGAGAGTTGGGATCCGCCAAAAATAAGGTTTCGACGCTCCTTCTTCTTGTGGGCCTATCGCCAAAGATCATCACTGGCAACGCCCAACGTGCGGTCTCCAAACATTTGCGCTAGTGCAGAACTGCGTGACCCAAGTGGGTCCCAGGCACGAGAGCCCGCGGGTGGTATCCGTAAGGAAAATGCACCAGCAGATTGACCCTGGCGAGGCCGGGGCCAATGAAGGAGCATAGGGGGTCTATTCTGGTTCAATCTGTCGCCCAGCTTTCGTATCCCACACACACGCACACTGCACCCTGTGTCCCTGTGGCCGGTTGAGCGCAGGATAAGCGAGGCCCTGTGATTGAGCCGACTCTCCTCCAATTTTGGGATATGCGGGCTTCCGGGAGGAGCTGTCGTGGAGGTGCGACACCGGGGTGGGGTGGGGGAACAGTGAGCTGAACAATGCAATATATATATATTTATGTATGTACGACGGTGGCTGGAGGGGTGTACAGGATCTGCAACAGCGATACTGGCTATGATTAGCTGGTATTTATATCGGCCTGTTATCACAGCGCAACGTCGGCAGGTTCCATGTGCAGTATATCTAATGGAGATGTTGCCCACTTCCTGGAACCACACCAAGTTGACATACTGAGTGGCCATGTCTGCCTCGGCTTGCTTTTGCACGGAGACCCGTGGACACTTGAGCGTGGGAGACATTTCGACTTCTTGCTCCACTATGGACTACGAGAAACCCGAGGCCCTGAATCCTCAGGTTTTTGGTCACCAGAGTCCTCAGCCCGATGGCGAGACTCTAGCTGGCTTCGATGAGCCTGTGTCACCCGGCGATCGGCGAGAGCTTCGTGGGGAGAGCCTCTGGTACGGATCTGCCGAACGATTGCGTGATTTCTGGAGATTCGCTTTGCTCATTCACACGTGTCTGTTGGTAGGAGAACTTTGAACGAAAGACATATCAACATGATCGCCTTCAGTGGGTAGGCACACTCGGCCCTATTTCAGCGCTCTGAGGGGCTGCCTGGCTTGTCCAGTATTAACTTCTTCCGCCTGCAGCACTATTGGGAATGGTACGGACCAACCCTCAATAAGGCATCCTTGATGTGGGCACGAGACTCACCACGAATTGTGCACATAGGACTCTTTCTCGGGAGCGGTCGGTCCATCGCAAGCGCCGGGCCAGGCGGTGCTGTTGTGTGCTATTTGCTCATGGGGACTGTCATCTCATCTGTTATATCTTGCTTGGGGGAGATGACAGCCTTGATGCCTGTAAACGCCCCGGTCATGGAATTTCCTCGCCGGTTTATGTCCAGGGGCGTAGGCTTCGCCGTTGGCTGGATGTACTGGTAACTCGCTGCTTGGATGAACTTTGACCGGGCCCAAAACTGACGATTAAAGGTTTGCTTATGCCGTCCTCGCTGCCGACCAGTTGGTTGCTGTTTCCAACGCAGTCAAATTTCGCTACGACGATGGTAGGACGCTCCTGAACTGGGAAGTCGGTGAGAAAGTTGACAACGCCGTCTGGATCACCGTCTTTCTGATCCTTGTGATTCTCATCAACATGTTCCCTGTTCGGGTAGGTCTGCTTTATCCCTTTAGCTACCTAGTTGCGCTTTGCTGACGCTCCGCCGACACTTAGGTTTTTGGGGAGCTTGAATATGTGTTTGGGTGCTTTAAGCTCATCTTCATCATTATGCTTATAGTGTTGATGCTTGTCTTATCTACCATGGAACGTGAGTGTAGTTCCTACTTGACTATGTCAACATATGTACAACTCTTACTAATACTTATTCACCCAGCACGCGCGAATGCATACTATACGCAGCCGATAAGCACTCGTTGTATGTCCATGCTTATTTCTGCCAGTACACGGGAGCGCCGAATAACCCTGACCCCCTTCTCTATATAGATTGGAACTCGCCCTATTCGTTCTTTAATCCCGTCTATCACGTCAAAGACGAAGATCTCAATATCCGAAGCACGATTACGGGTTCGGTCGGGACGCTCCTCGGTGTCTGGTGAGGTCATATTCAAGTCTTTCCGATCTCCCCATTGCTGACCAGGTTGTGCCTTCTCCAGGACAACATTCACCAACGTCTTGTTCTCGTACGTAGGAATGGACATCGTGGCCGCAACAGCAGCAGAGAGTCGTGCTCTTGCGGACGTTGAGAGCATGAAGATGGCTGCCCGGAAGATCAACCTTCGCATCCTTGCCTTGTATTCCTTGGCCGTCTTGACCGCCTCTTTCGTGGTCCCAATGGATCACCCTTTCATCAACGGCCAGGGTCAGTCTGTTGGCGCACACTCTATCTTCATCATTGCTGTGGTCGAGGCTGGCATGCCTGCGGCTGCACATTTCTTCAACGCCGTCTTTGTCTTCTCAGCGTTTACTTGCGCCATTAATGCAATGTACATCGCCTCGAGGGTTCTGCATACTCTAGCATTACGGGGACAGACAGGGCCAGAATTCATCACCAGGCGGCTTCGGCAATGTCGTTCAGGGGTGCCAGTAAGATCGGTCCTGGTTACCGGTGGGATAATGATGGTCGGGTACATGGGCCGCTCAGGGTCACCCGGGGCGGTGAGCTTGGCTGCGCCAGAAACCTGGAACCTTGACTGACTCCTGCGCAGAGACTGGACGAGCTCGCAAACAACTGCACTGTGTCATGCCTGGTCGTGTATGCTACCATCTGCGCAACTTACCTGTATTTCTTCAAGTCGTGAGTTCTCGACCGTCGGTGTTATACGCTCTAAGGAAACAGCAACTAATGGATGTTGTGCCACAAGGCTCGAAGATGCAAAGCTCTATGGAAATACGTCCGAAGCCCAAGCTGCTAGCTATGACCGAGACAACCAACTTTATCCTTACAAATCCCACGGCCAATGGTTGAAGGCCTGTTATGGCATGGTTACCTGCATTGTACTACTCCTCTTCAATGGCGTCGCAGCATTTGTGGAAACACCCTTCAACGTCCGGAGATTTGTTTCCGCCTATATCAGTGTAAGTCCCAGCCCCGTGTTTCTCGCTCCCAGTGGGTTATTCAGCTGGGAGATTGACGCCTGCAGATTCCCGTCTTTCTACTTCTCATCCTAGGTTACAATCTTCGAAAACACGGGACCAATTGCTCGGAGTGGGGGCCAGACAAATCAGGCGACCTCAGCAATACTGTGCAGGCGGCAAATGTGAAACGAAAGGGGAGATTGGAGTTTCCGGACGATGGAATAACGTGGGAAAACTGGATGACCTTTACTAGGTGGATTTGGGAATGGACAAAATAGTAAAGATGGTAATTGGCGGCGTTCCTGTCAACAAAAAGGGCGGTTCTCCGGAGTTATGTACAGCACAATATCTTGACGTCTTCATGATTCTATCCATGTGTTACTCTTATGTCTGTTGAATGGCTCTGATAGCTAATTGTAAATGTAGACGTCGATACTTTTCTCGTTGTTTTTCATCTCCTGCTTAAACTAGTTTTTTTTGAGTATAACGAACAGCACGAAGTATACGGAAATTAATGCGGATGACCTGTAAAAAACACGACATGTAGTTTTCAGGGGTATATGTAGATGGCTACTTTCCCTGCTCACTTAATAGTCCTTTCGATCCCAGCACGAGGCATTAGACTCAAATCGGGATCTTCATTCGACCTTATTGTACTTTTTCGTCGAGGTCAATGACTCTCGTGTTTTTCCTATAGTCTTGTCTCTTCCATTCTCAACTTTTTCAATTTGCTTTCGTATTCGGCTAACCGTTTTCTTTCATACGTTTACCGACTCCTATTCCTGGACCTTCATGGAACACTCTAAGCCCGTATATTGAGTCTTACATAGAAGTACCCGTACCTTTAAGCCAAAACAATGGCACTATTAAATCCAGCCCCACGACAAAAACACCGACTCCTAACTGATAAAACTTTCGCGGCGAGATTTCTTTCCACACAAATGAAGTTGGAAACCCCCCCCCCCCCCCCGGAACAGCGAAACAGATCGGATATATCCCACCACCACTTAGAAAGCTGCCTCAAAAAAAAGTAAAAAAAAACATCCACCCACGTGAGAAAAGGACCAAAAAACCAAGCTCTATGTAAGAAGCACACCATGTTCGTGGAGAGAAACGATAGCAGAAATATATATTATTCCGCGTCATATTTGACAGCACCGTTCTAGGCTAGTCGGAGTTGGGTATTGGTTAACACCACCAACAAGTATGCCATGTCTAATTGGAAACGCCCCAGGATGCACTATGCCGGCGGAAAGTCCACGGTAATCTACATTATACAAAGGGGCCATCCGGCACGGTGTCCGGCCCTGCCGTTCCGTCACCAAACCGTTGACCTAATCCAAAGAAAAAAAACACACAGTAGGCGAAGTGAGGAGGTAGCTTATCTACAGGAGCATTTTCCTCGGGTCCTCAATATACTCCTTCACCTTCACCAGGAACTGAACAGCCTCCCTGCCGTCCAACAGCCTATGGTCGTAGGTGAGGGCGAGATACATCATCGGTCGGACCTCCACTTTTCCGTTAATGGCGACAGCGCGGTCCTTAATAGCATGGAGCCCAAGGACAGCGGTCTGGGGGAGGTTGATAATGGGAGTTCCCATCAGAGAGCCAAACACACCGCCGTTGCTGATGGTGAATGTGCCACCGGCCATGTCCTCAATGGTGAGCTTTCCATCGCGGGCCTACATGATTTGTTAGACAGGCCGTCTGCGCCAAGCAGGAGTATATCAAGGGGGAATAAGGCATACCTTCTTGCCCATATCAGCGATAGACTTCTCAATGCCAACCAGATCGAGGGTCTCCACATTGCGCACAACAGGAGTCACGAGGCCCTTCTCGGTTGCGACAGCGACGCTAATATCGACGTAGTCCCTGTAGACGATGGTGTCGCCGCCGTTGGGTCCCTCGATCGACGCGTTGACGCCGGGGAGGTCGCGCATTGCGAGCACACAGGCGCGGGAGAAGGCGCTCATGAATCCGAGCTTGACACCAGTCTTCTTCAGAACCTCATCCTTGTAGAGCTTGCGGAACTCCATCAGAGCAGACATGTCAACCTCGTTGAAGGTTGTAAGAGACGCGGCGGTGTTTTGGGACTGCTTGAGACGCTCGGCAATGCGGAGGCGCATACGGTTCATCTTGACCTGCATAAACCAGTCAGCATCGTGTACCAAAGGCCAAGGATGCTCAGCGAGTTACTCTTCGCTCCTCTCGGTTGCCCAGTGTGGCGGGCTTGCTTTCCTCCTTCGGTGCCGCTTTGGTGTCCTTCTTCTCAGGAGCAGGTGGCGCGGCGGGTTTGGTTGCTTCGGCCTTGGGCTCTGGGGCCTTCTCAGGTTTTGTCTCCTTCTCCGGAGCGGGCTCCTTTTGAGCGTCCTCCTTAGGAGTAGCATCCTTTGCCTCAGCGGCAGGCTTCTCAGCACCGCCAACCGGTGCGCTTCCGGGCTCCATACGGAGGAGGTCTTGCCCAACAGTGACAGTATCCTCCTCGTTGACCAGGAACTCCTTGATTATACCTGCCTCTGGGGCATTGACAGCCACGTCGATCTGCAATTGAGAAAAGCGCATTAGACACAGAGCAGACAGTGAAGGTGCTCGCCCGTGCGGACTACAAGTATACCTTGTCGGTCTCGATCGTCGCAATCTCCTCGTCCTGCTCAACAAAGTCGCCGATCTGCTTACTCCATTGCTTCAATGTGCCCTCGGTGATGGACTCGGCCATTGTCGGCACCTTAATGGTCTTGTCTGCGTAGGTCCGGACATGCTGGAACTGGATGGGGAGTTGCCGCAACGCCGGGTTTACGCTATAGAGCGAGAGCTTTGGGGCGGCGCGAGCCGCGATGCGGAGTCCTCGATACAACATCTTGGCGGTGGTTGCCTTAAGAAGACGAGATGTGATGGAGGATGGGAAGTGAGCGAATTCGAGCAGCCGGAAAACGGGTCGAAGATGGTACCCAGGAGGAGAGCGCGTTCAAGGGTCTGGTCTCGCAGCGTGGCGCAAAGAACCGAAGATGCCGGAGGACTAGAAAAAATAGGCTGGAGCGCGCTGGGAGAGAAGAAGCGGCGAATTGATCGGGTGGTCCAACGAAGAACCTAGATGTCACTGTTAGGATGGAGCTTCCTTTCCAACAAGTTGCGAGCGGAATTAAGATGGGAAAAAAATAGTCATTGCACAGTTGGACAGCTTTCCCGGCCTCAGATTGCAGGGGTTACGGGTGACCTCAACCTGCAGCACAGAATCTGAGGTACCTCGCCGCAAAGAGGCCTAGCGAGGTACCTGGCATTCCCCGTTCGCTTAATTTAGAAGCCACCAAACCAAGTGTGGCCAACCGTCGGCAACATGGAACGGAATGTGCAGCCAATGGTTAATCCGCTCCTGAGTTTCTAACAGTACAAGCATTTACAACCTAAGGCAGCAAATTTCGCTCCTCCACGCGAGCTGTGGGGAGCTTGCTCAATCCACAATATCATTAAGCTCACCGAAGCCGACGCAAACACCCTTTCGCCTCAATTGACTCCTGTCCAGCCACACGATTGGCTGTGAGCACATCTTCCGCTCCAGGAACACCCGAGCTCGATCTGGGTGTCAACACGCGACGATCAAATTTGAATCGGCTGTGCACGCTGCAGGCCGAACTCGAGACTCGAATTGGATCTATTGCGAGCGTCACTTGGCGGGATATAGACCGAACACACTCGCCCAACATGTCCACAAGGCAGGCTGCGCTGTCAGTAACAAGAGGACGTGCCCAAAGTAGAAGGGAGGCAAGCTGCTGACGCCGGTATAGGTCGCTCTACCGCCGCTCTCTGAAGCTTGCGCTCGACTGGGCAGTCCATCGACACCTCTGGCGTGGCCAGGCTCTCTATATCCGGACATTGTTTGAGAAGAATCTGGCAGTCACGGATCCCAGGCAACAGCGGGTGCGCGTCTCCCGAATTCTCATGACGACTCGAGCTGGATGCGCTAACACAGCTGCCGTAGGCACTGCTAAAAGAGACAGAGAAGTTGCTGGAGAAGTGGAAGCATCCGGATCCCTATTGCCACCCAACGGCACCCGGAGGTATGACGGTGGCATGATGTTTTGGGGCTGATCTATGGAACTAACACTGTGACAGGATCCAAGTACGAGAGAAACTTGCCTGTACACGAGGCTGCCCGGGCTCGTAAGTTCCATGCCCCTCCCTCCCTTTATGACTTGCCTCACTAATAATTTGTCTAATTGCAGCTCCACCACCACTCAAGTTCTAATATGTTCGGAGAAATGGGGATATATACGGGCTGTATATAAGAAATCGATTGTATTCTGAGAGCAGCCAACTACCATTTCCCTTGAGCCGACTTGTCAAAACCCAGTCTTGATATACCATGCGTGTGCGAAACACATACATATAATATACTTGGAAGTTTACATTCAGTACGCTTACACTTGTTTATATTTTTTGTGGTTGAACATACCGTACTGGGGACCATTGTTCTCTAGGAGTTTCAGCCCATCGCACCATGGTCCACGACGGCAAGCTCCGTTTGGAGCCAGAATCAAGTGTCTATGAACAAATTACAAGTGCATAAAACCGACAGAGAACGACAGCTAATGTTCAGAAGATGATATTCTCATTCGTGACCATGACCGTCATGGGATTAATGTACAGCCCATATTGAAAGCAACCTTTGCCCCGAAACCGTGACCCCATGTCATGAAAACCAAACGTGCCGACCAGGAAATAAAGCAGAAACACCAGAGCACCCCATTTACAACTCTTGACTTGCATTCTTGCCGGTCTTTCCAGTCTTCTTGGGGAGCAGGTCTAAAGAGTTAGTGTATGGATATTGAAAAACACAGAAGTGAGACAACATACTCTGGTGAATGTTGGGAAGGACACCGCCCTGCGCGATGGTAACGTGCCCGAGGAGCTTGTTCAGCTCCTCATCGTTCCGGATGGCGAGCTGAAGATGGCGGGGGATGATTCTTGTCTTCTTGTTGTCGCGAGCGGCATTGCCAGCCAACTCAAGGATCTCAGCAGCGAGGTATTCGAGAACAGCGGCGAGGTAGACGGGAGCACCGGCACCAACACGCTGGGCGTAGTTGCCCTTGCGGAGCAGACGGTGAACACGGCCGACGGGGAACGCGAGACCAGCCTTGGATGAACGGCTACTTGAAAAGTTAGCGCATGGTGCGAGAGAAATACGCGTCAAAAAAAAACAAAAAAAGAAGCGCGCCGGATGCCGACCCAGCACACCGAGTATGACTGGTGTGCTAAGTGAAAACAGGCTACAATGGAGGATACTTACGATTGCGCGTTCTTGGAACCGCTGGCCTTGCCGCCGGATTTGCCGCCTCCAGTCATTTTGATGGTTGGGAAAGGTGGGGAAAGGAGTTGGGAGATGAAGTTGACAAGTGGTGGTGGTTGAAAGAGCAGAAGTTTGTTGATGAAATGTGATGGATTGGAAGAAGTGCAGTGGTGGTGGGGGATGTGAGAGTTAAGTAGTTTTCGCGTAAGGGTGTTGCTAGATCACGGATCACTCACGCCTGAGAAGGTGTTGATCGGAGCTTTTGGGACTAGTCCCAAAGCGGTGTCCACAGACCGGGGTGCGCGTGAAAGGGGAAAAAACACGGAGAGAGCACGGGCCCGGCAATAGGCTGCAAGGTAAAAAAGGAGCCCCACACACGAATCAAACTCACAGCCGAAAATTATCCAGATCCACCCAGGAAATCGTTATCAAGTTTTGGTAGTGTAAAAGAAATTGAGGGGCCTGATTTTACAAATATTCCTCCCCCCCAGCCAGTTTCCCCCAACCTTCACTCTGGCTCCTCAATCCCCGTCGTGCGAAATCACAAAAAAAAATCCGAAGAGAAATTCGACATTTCTGATCTGCCCTGCCCTGCCCTGCCCTGACATTAGGGTTCAGAGATTTTCGTTTGAGCTCCGACCCCAACACTCTTTCCAATCTCAATCACATTGTCAATCACTGATTCAATCCAGTTTGATCCGATACCTAACTCGATGCCCCCCATTGTCGGTTTCGATTCCAGTCCTTTTTGGTGCCTTTCTCCATGCGCGACCCCCTTTTTGGATCAGCTATTCGAGCCAAGTGGTTTTCGGTCCTGATTTTGTTGTTGGGCTTGATTGATGATGTCTTTCGAGCGCCTTTTCACCTTGCACCGCTTTTGAAATTTGGTAGAATTTTTTTCCAATTTTGAAAATTGATACAATAAAAAAGTTATGGGGTTTCGGCGTTTTCTTCTGGGTTACATTTGGTCTCTGAGGTCCGAAGTATTCTGGCTCTAGGATTTGTAGGTTCTGCCTTTGGGGGGGAGGGGTCTGATACTCGACCTATTCGAGCTTGGCTTGTATTTCGTCACGCTTTTAGGGTGTCTTGGGTCTGGTTTAGGTCGTGAGATTCACTCAGGTCCAGTAGTTAAGGGTCCATACGACTCCGACGCTTGCTGGTTTTCTATGCCAAGCCTAGCCATATCTGGACCTGCTCCAGATATTTGGTATGTTTAGACAGCTTCACAATAATATTTCTATCTCTTTTGTATTCTGAGAACAATTTCTGGTCCCGAGTGACCTCTCCCACCCCACACTATGCTCGGGCCGAGAAGGCCCCAGACAGATCATGCATCCCCGCCATTAGAGCCGCCCTCCTCACGATGCGGCTCTTCGCCGCGGCGAGCAATGGATTTCAGCCTCATCCGCATGTGCCAAGTGTCACGCGAGGCGAGTGACCATCTCCGTTAGTCTGGGAGCAGCCGACGGGCCAGATGGAAGTGGACTGCATGACAAAGGGCCAATCACGCGCTTGGGCGACACGGTGAAGCTCTTGCGGTTCTGGCCATGATGGAACATACACGCGGCGGTATTAGGCATCACGCACTTCAAAGCTGGTAGCACCATCGACAATGATGCCGCCTTCCATGTCTTTTGTCTCCATGCTCCATTCTCGCCTGACTGCGCTAGCCCAAGACAGTCGGGCACTGTTGAGCAACCCCATCCCAGATCGACAAGTCTTAGTTAAACTTCAAAGTTCAAACGAAGGAAAGCGCGCGAAAGTCCATGTGCAAACTGCAAAGCAAGCCGGAGTGAGGTCGCATCCATTCTTGCAGAGAGAAGGTTGATTGATCGTTGAATGAGATACGTCTTGGGCTGTGGCTCGCTTTCTCCTCATCATTCCTCTTTCGGGAAACGTTGTTGTGACGCTTGGGCCATCGCGACACGGTGGGCCGATTTTAAACAGCCGGGTTTAGAAGTCAAGGCTGGGGCAGGGGCCGCTTTGTGAGTGCCTTATTTTTTTTCTCGCCAAATCACGTTTTAGTGGGTCCCACTCCCCACGCGTGCCCCAAATCAATCAGTCAATCAGTCCGACCGCACTTGCCCGTCGCGTCAGCTACAAAAAGGCCGACCCCCTCGTCGACTTCATTTCTTCCTTCCATCAACCACTTCTTTCGCCTTCATCCACAACACCACAACTACTCACGAACTTTCATCGACTTAAGTCGCCTTACTTTTTTCCACACAACTCACCTTTTTTCAATCGCCAAAATGCCCCCCAAGGCCGCTGACAAGAAGCCCGCCTCCAAGGCCCCGGCTACCGCCTCCAAGGCCCCAGAGAAGAAGGATGCTGGCAAGAAGACCGCAGCCTCCGGTGACAAGAAGAAGCGCACCAAGGCGCGCAAGGAGACTTACTCCTCCTACATTTACAAGGGCGAGTTCTTTGCACATGTGCTTTCCGCTTGGGTCACGCGACGCATTCTTCGGTCTGCTAACTCTTTACAACAGTCCTCAAGCAGGTCCACCCCGACACCGGTATCTCCAACCGCGCCATGTCCATCCTGAACTCTTTTGTCAACGGTTAGTTACATCCATTTTCGCCCACAATCTCGACGCGTTTTCTGACCTTTTTCAGATATCTTCGAGCGCGTTGCCACAGAGGCTAGCAAGCTTGCCGCATACAACAAGAAGTCTACCATCTCTTCCCGCGAAATCCAGACCAGCGTCCGCCTCATCCTCCCTGGCGAGCTGGCCAAGCACGCCGTCTCAGAAGGCACCAAGGCCGTCACCAAGTACTCCTCCAGCACGAAATAAGCTCGTCGCTTGGGTGTCTGCTCTTTTCTCGTTTTTCTCTAGGGCATTAGGATTTGCTTGGCATTTGGGTGTCATGACGAGACTGGCCAAGGCTCATCAGCTCCTTGGAGTCTCTTAATGCAATGCGTTACGGATGGTCTGCTTTTTTATTGGGGGCAATGTCTTCACACGGTCAACGGGGTTTGCGGTTGTAACTATACACACACCTTGATTGATATCATCAGGGTTTCGGGCTAAATGAAATCGTGCATATGAACAACTTAAACCGTCCTCGTGTGATACACCTTGTTACACTTTGTCTCTCTTCCAAGATAGTTAATCGCAAAAATTGCGCGTGGTTTTTGGCAGTCGCGCGAAGTGTCAAGGAATGGTGGTTTTCTCTAGGTAAGGACGTGTCGGGCATCTATTGGAATCAAATTGTTATCGAGGTCGTTGATATTATAATAGCATCGTGATTTTGTGGATATCTAGTTTGTGACTTCGTGCAGCTATATATATATATATATTGAACTTTCTGTGAGGACATTTATCTTGGTGAATCGGAAATGACAATATCTTGTAGTTGTGGTTTCTGTATAGTATAGCAATTCTGTCACGGGAAATAAATAGTATGGGAAGCTAGACATTAGGAGTTTTCTCATAGTTTGACTCTCCAACCGATATAGAGGGAGTGAATATATCCAAGTTCTGCCGGGTATTGGGAATTATCAATAACGGTTGAGTTTTGGGTGTAGTTTTATGTAGTATAAGAAAAGTTGTTATATGATTCAATATGTTTACCGTGGACGGTCATGAATACTATACCCATCTTTGACGGGGTTTGTGGTATGTTTATATGGCGTTTATGTAGCTGGGTTACGAGAGGTTATTACTCAAGAAAGAACTCAGTATGATGGAGAATGAGTAATGCCTTTGTTAAGTATTGTAAAACGACGATTGAATTTACATTAATGTGTAGAAGCTAGGTTTATCTTATATCTTCAAGACGTATATCAAGCTTTATATACTACATATCAAGTGCTGTGGGAGGTAATAACACGAAACAATTGTTATTATTCCATAAGCATATAATTCTTAAACTTATATGTGAAGATGATTTCAATGGGACGGGGGGATTCCATTCCCACTAAGCCTAGCTATGTGTACTATAACGTTTTGCCCGGACTTCGAATAATAAAGAATAAACAAAGACACAAACTCTTCAGCCAAAGCAGCATAACGTTGCAAAAGAGGTGCGGATATGTAGGCCAACCGTAGCAGGCAGCAGGGTGAGCCCCCCCGAGATGAAAATTAAACAAGTTCACAAACAACAAGACTCCCGACGTTAGATCAAGAATTATCTGATGCTAAAAGGTCAATGAGCATCGAACCGATTCCGAACATACCGAGGCTTGACAATTGGAGAACACACAGACAGACGTGCACCAACCGACAAGTTGCTGTAATATTATTTGGGGTTGAGAATACAAAAAGCCCATGATAATCTGTAATGCCCACGAGCTAAACTATTTGGCCGAATACCATATTTATCTTACAAGAAACGTGGGAAGACGAGACGAGTGGCAGTAATGGGCATAACTGGCCATCACCTCATATCTACAATAATCTTATCCGAGTCCTGCCTTGGACCGCTTGATGACCTGAGACACTGGCTCCAATATTCCCTTGTTCTCAATCGCACCCAAGCCCATTCCCTTGCTCCAGCCCATCTTCTCCAACATTGCATGTCCCTTGTTTTCTTGACCAAGCTGCGGAGCCGACGCCCCAACGATCTCGCCCTCCCGGTATGTGACTGCCTTGCCGCCTCGGCCACCCGAGCCTGAGGCTCTGGGCAGAGGTTTCCCAGCCTTGACGTCGAGGCGAGGGAAGTACTTGCGGTTGATTCGCACTGCTGCCTCGTCGACGTGAATGGTGGCCTCTATGGTGCGGGCCGCAGCATACTTAGCGGTCCGTTTGGTTCGATATAGAACAGGGCGACGGCTGTCTCCACTGCCGGTTGATTGAGACTTGATGTTAAACTTGTTTGCTAGTTCATGGAGAATCCTGCGATCCTGCTTATCCATCGGAGGAAATTGAACACTGGAGGGAGTTAGTTATGACGGTCATCGTAGGGTTGGAAACAACTTACCTCTCTGCCGACCCAAGAAGGAAGGTCACCAGCTCGGTCTTCATATCATCCAGCTTCATACTGGTTTGGTACTTGACACGCATGTCCTCAGTGTTAATGCTCTTGCCAAGAAGCCCGTCGGCGCGAAGGGCTTCACGCTCCATCTTACGATTCTTTTTCCGTTCTCTGTCATTCTGCCACGCGTTCTTCAAGGCGTTCTCAAGTTCCGAGTCGGAGACATTGAAGGCGGGAGGACGCTTGCTGCGTCGGCCCTTAACAGGCAGCGGCGGGTTCCAGTCCATCAAATCCATCTCGTCGAATGCTTCCGTGACGAATGCAGTATTTCCAGGAGAACTGCCCTTTTTATTTGTAACTCGAGAGGCTCGGCTACCTGCTTTGACAAATGAGTGGGGGAAAAGAGTAAGATTGTCGCTTCTGATTCCCAGCTCATCCTGCTTGGAGAAAAGCCTAGCGAGGTCCTCGTCATTGATCTCCGATTCCATGACCGCATCGTTCTCGCTGGCCTCTTCGTCTTCATCGGCATCATCCTCGTCGTTGTCAGTAGAGGAAGATCCAGCTGATTCGTCCTCGTTTCCAGACCTGAGATCGAAGGCGCCATGATCACCGCCAAGCTCTCTGTTGGCATTGACTTGGAACGACTGAAGCAGGTTGGCAAGTGGACCATCGTCTGACTGAGCGTTCATATTGGCAATGTAATCTGCCAATATTTCATTCTCCTCATCCTGTTCATCCTCGTCCAAGTATTGTGCAAAATCCGGCTGTTTTCGCTGCGGCTGTTTTTGCCGGGCCTTGGAGGATTTCGTGCACTCATTTTGATGCGGAGAGTTAGGTACATCGGTATGGACAATGCGAATCTCATCACGATTGTTGCTGAGAGGTTCAGGTGCTCTGATGGGAACCCCAGAGCCACCAATTTGACGAGGGGGACCCTGTGCACTCTTGGACCTTCCGCGGAAGAGAATGACTTCCTCGCTCGAATCGGATCCGACAGGCGAGGGTTGGCGGACTGAGATCTCGGGTGGTGGGAGATTATCATTACGTTTGCTCTTGTCTCCACCGAGGTCAAAGAAGAACAGCGGCTCCGAGGGTTTGACTGGGCTGGCTGGGGCAACGGGCATAGGGTTAGCATCGAAAATCATATCCTCTTTGTTGATGGCTGGAGGCGCAGACGTCTCCACATCTACCCTGGTCGCAACTTCGAAGGAACCATCAAGCTGCTGGTTGAGCTCCTGATCGGCCACTGCCACGACATCATCGCGGTCGCTGTTTTGGTCCTCCCCAGGAGTCCTAAGTACCGCATCCTGTGGGAAATCCGCCTTGGAATCATTGAGAGGCTCGACAAAGCCCGCGCTCACGAATGAAACAGGCTTGCGTCTAAGCGGGGCATCTGAGCTCCAGGCGTGTGGGTGAGACATTGTGTTCCTTGCCTCGTCCCTCATTGAGAATCCTGCCAAAGTCAGACAGCGGTACTCGAGCTTGGGGGGTAGAAAAGGAACATAGAGCAAGTACCATTTTGAAGGGGCGTCGAGAAACCCGACGACGGATAAAAGTCTCTACTTCTGTCCTGGGCCGCTGCTATAGGTCGAAATTGGGCAGTGGTTGCCTTTGGACCTGTCCATGGCCGTTTGTTTCTCTTTTGCGGCATGGTTTCCGTGTCGTTGGTTTCGGAGCTTGAGATGTGTGTAAAATGAGAGCTCGGGAAAATCGAAAGAAAGAAAAAAAGGGTTGGACTGCCAGCGACGGCAGAATGTTCGCAGTCAATCAACAACCTCCCTGAAAACGTAGTCTCAGGGAGTAATCTTGGTACAATTGAACGGGGCGGCTGTCTCTGTCCTGAGGTTGGCGCGGGTCTTTTTTGGTCTTTGAAGAAATAGGTAGTTAGGTATGTTGGTTTATCGAGGAAGGCTTGGAAGGGTCTGGTGGCCAAACATGGGATTGGCTGTTGATCCCCCCACTATCTGCTGGCAGGCAAGCAAAGCACATGCCTCCTTTCTCAAAACATCCTCCCCTCAGCCACACTAGGCACCCTTCCACCTTGAATTCGGAGTCCTAGCGCCTAAAAAATACGACAGCTTTGTGGTAGATCTATAGAACCATTCAACACGCAGCGGAGGAGTCATGACTGATACTGGGAACTCCATCTTCTAATGATGTTTAACACTTTCGGGCGACGTGCTGCGGCGCTACGTACTAGAACAAGTACCTAATAGGTAAGCAAGTAAGGTAGCGAGCAACTGTTCGTGCCGAAGAATGGTCTCCACATTTCTAGGCGAACCAACCCTAGGGCTGGTCATTGTCAGTTATGGATACCTTCCCCCGCGACCTAGCCCGGATGACATACTCACCTGGACCGCCTGTCGACAAAGCATCTCGAGCTCTCCACGCGAGCTCCCAGCGGCTTTTGCGATAGCCTCCCTTACAATATTCACACCATCTTCAAGTATCTCGGTCACGGCACGTTCCACTTGATTCAGTATAGTTCCGCCGTCAACTCCGCCGCTACAGCCTTTCTTGTCCCTGTTCATCTCTACTCCCCAGCCGAGCACGACCCGATCACCTTTAGAGTGACGCCGCAGAAGGGAACCCCGTGTTCTCCGCCCAACATCTCTTACATCTGCATAGAACGGACGTGACTTGAGCTTACTACTCCCGCCCGGCGCGGTCTCGATGATGCCGACTCGGGCTGGGAAAAGTGGCAGCAGCAGCAGCTGGCAGTCTGCAGTAGGTACATCCCCGAAACTGGTCAGCGCCATGGAGGTCGCCATCGCCGGTGCGGCGGAGGTTAGCCGCGTGGGCCGCCGTCTCTTCCAGAAGATATGGGACCCGGAGCCAGTAAACAACCGCATTGCAAATGACCCGGCATGGTGTCTAGGCTGCTCCTACACGCTCGACACCAAAACCTACGGCGAGTCGCCTCCTCTCACCACGAGCACCCCACCGGCCGACGCCAACCCATCGGCCGAAACCAACGCTGCGGACACCGCCGACGCTGCTCCCATCACTTCATCTACTATTAATCTACAATCCCCAAATACTCCCCCCGAGTCGGTTGCGAGCAGCTTCGATTCGTCGCTCGCCTACGAAGACCCCGGGCAGGACGGTGGATGGCCGCCGGCCTTTCTTGACGACTTTGAGTCCCGTATATGGATGACATACCGCACAGGATTCGAGGTGATTCCCAGGCCGGAAGACCCCAAAGCAACCTCTGCCCTGTCGTTTGCTATGCGGCTCAAGACATCGTTTGGCGACCAGACAGCAGGCTTCTCGTCCGACACAGGCTGGGGATGCATGATCAGGTCAGGCCAGAGTCTACTGGCAAACGCTATATTGATTGCTCGCGTTGGCCGCGGTATGTTGATACGTCGTAGTTCTTGGTAACTGTTCTTACGAGTTGCGGCTAACACACTGGCTTCTTAGAATGGAGACGTCCGTTAGACCCCGACGCAGAATGTGAAGTATTGTCATTATTTGCCGACGATCCCCGCGCCCCTTATTCTCTCCACAACTTTGTCAGCCACGGGGCCGTCGCGTGCGGGAAACACCCAGGGGAGTGGTTTGGACCTTCAGCCACTGCCCGATGTATACAGTAGGTCGTACTCCTTAGTTGTTTGCACGAGACCAACTAACAATATACACAGGGCTTTGACCAAGGTACACGACAGCTCATTGCGAGTATATTCTACAGGCGACCTCCCCGATGTTTATGAGGACAGTTTCATGGCCACGGCCAACCCTGATGGAATGGGCTTTCAGCCCACCTTGATACTAGTTTCCACGAGACTGGGCATTGATAAGATCAACCAGGTATACGAAGAGGCTCTTATTGCAACTTTGCAAATGCCGCAATCTATCGGAATTGCTGGGTAAGAGTCCAGTGTCCAATATATAACCCTCTCTTGGCTGATTGACTGGCATGTTCAGTGGTCGACCATCCTCTTCCCATTACTTCATTGGGGCGCAGGGCCAATGGCTGTTCTATCTTGACCCTCACCACCCAAGGCCAGCGCTCCCATACCGCCAAAACCCAAAGGATTATACGGCAGAAGAGGTCAACTCGTGCCACACTCGACGGTTGCGGCATCTTCACGTGGAAGACATGGACCCAAGCATGTTGATCGGCTTTTTGATCAAGGACGAGGATGACTGGGACATGTGGAAGAGCTCCGTTAAACATGTCCAAGGTAAAGCTATCATCACAGTCTCTCCTCATGATCCGGAGCGAGGCATGGGCTCCGGCCGTGCCGAAGCTATTGATGAGGTAGAAACCCTGAGCGACGATGATAATGATGATGATGACGCAGACACGGTACTCGATATATAAGCGAGGATATGCAATTACTTGGGTGTGCGGCGAGGTTTTGGTGGCTGTGTTTCGGCTGGGTCGGGGCGTTATCGGAATCTAAGGGCGAATAAACGGGGTGTCTTCTCCCTGGGTGTGGGCATGTTGTCCTCATGCTTCTATGCAGAACTGTACGAACCTGTCAGACTATAAATGACAAGTGCTTTCGACACAAATCCAGGCACCACACTACAGCTCCCCATGTATGCGACTTAACGCGGCCATGTAGCTATGTCAAATTTGCTCAACGTGGTCCGTGTCGACCAATAGCGACTACCTCTGTTTCTTGCCTCCTTTTAATTTGGGTACAGGGGCGGCATGATTGAGCTCTTTAATGTGGTCAAATAGCTTAGACCGAGATGGGAAGCTTTCATTGCAGGCGGCGCATTTGTGCTATGTGCACAGAGGTGATTAGAAACCGAGTTGATTAAGGGGGGGAGGGAAAGCACCATGGTCAAACTTACAGATTTGCGCTCATCAACTTCCGCAGCCTGACGGGCCAACTTCTTCTCTCGTTTCAGCTTCGCTTTGCCGATCTTCTTGCCAGAAGCACTGGTCTCGTCTACGGCAAGGTCGCTGACACCAGTAGCTAGTGAGTCTATGGCAGCGGCCACCTCGTCGTCTGTCGTGGCCGTTTGTGACCTTGTACTGGCTACCTTGTGGCCGAGGATGCGATTGGCAACGGCTTCACGCGGTGCGTACTCATCATCCCCCTCCGTACTGTCAGGGGTTGCTACGCCTTGTTCCTTTTCTTCCTCTTGGCCTTCGACCGACTGCGAGTTGTCTTCTCCTTTGTCGTTGTTCGTGGCGTCAGTGCTCTCTTCAGAAATTGGCGGCTCGAGAGCATTCACTGTATCTTCTAACTCCTCGTCCACGTGCCCTTCTTCCGCAACAGGGGGTGTCGGGGAGACGCTTTCGCTGTCAAGGTCAAAGTTGGCATTTTCCTTTTTCATCTGTCGTCGCAGCTGCTGCACTGCCTTGATGTGCTTTTTGCTCCTCTCGTGCGCTTCAAACTGCTTTTCACTCTTGAAGGTCTTGTTACACACGACACATTCAAGAATTTCGACCTCGGAGTCCTCAGGCTCGGACTCGGAAAATTCATCCTGATGTTCGCCGTCTGCCCGAGCCTGGGCCCAGTCCGGCACGACGTACTCGTCCAATTTTTCTTGGTGAGCGGCTCGCGCCCGAGCAGCCTGGGCGGCGGCCGAGTTGCGTAGGATTTGCTGGCGCTCAGCCTCTGACTGTGTATTGGGGATGTAGCGAGGGTCTCTCTTCTTGACAAAAGTCACCAGCGACTGAACAGCGTCGTTGAACTCCCGGATACCCTCGTCGCGGAACTTCCTGTTCTCCTTCTCCATCAGCCGGCGAATGCGGCGGTCTGGCGCTTCCGACAGGCGATATTTGTCCTTCCAGCTGAAGGACTTCTTGGTTGAGAAGCCAGACCAGACCCTGTAAAAGGGCTTAGCCACCTCGTCGTAGTCATCGCTGGCCCGGCCAAATGGTGGGTAGTCTGTCCGGAGAATGCCATCCCAGTCGCAAACTGAGTTCTCTTCGGACGCTAGTTGGTCGAAGAAGGCGTTTAGTATCCCGTAAAAGCCGGCGGGACTATCGGTCATAGGCACACTCGAGTTGAAACGGCCCATCAAGGAGAAGATTGCGGTGGCTGACGTGTAACGGCTGCCAGATTGCTCGGAGGGCACACTGGCACCAGCATCAGGGTCGCCACCGAGGATGGCATCGCGATGGGTGTCATACCAGGCGCGCTCTTGGGGGTCAGACAGGATCTCGTATGCAGTCTGCACCTCAGCGAATCGCCGGGTTGCGTTTGTGATGTCGTTGATGTTGCGGTCGGGATGTAGTTCCAGCGCTTTCTTCTTGTACGCCTTCCGTATTCTGGCACGGGTCGGGGGGGTTAGTTTGGCTGGCGTTGCGCAAAACACCACTCCAGGCGTGCGAAGACAACTCACTCATCATCGGGTACCTGGCGATCCACCCCAAGGACCTCGTAGTAGCACGTCTTGCTTGCAACCGCTGCCGCTACGGGCTGGCCACCGGCCCTCGGAGCCGACTGCTCTGCCCCCATCTGATCGTTCGGTCGTGGACTTTTCTGGATGGCAGAAAGTGGTGCTGGAATTACAAGCACGGCGCCGTATTTGTATATTCTTGGCGGAAATGGGCAGCATCTGCAAATCTTTTGGAGGGTGGGGGCGGGGCACCTGCCACACCGCATCGCATGACGACACAAAACCCTGCACACCTCGCAGTCATATAAGTACCCCGTAGAGTAACCCGTATAGTCCGTTTACGGAATATAGGCACGTGGCTCGATCCTTACGGCCTGTCCAAAACTTTGGGACGTTCTAGGGTTTGATAGTTGCCACGAACTGAACCATTGGATGGCGCATTTGACAAGACGTGAAAAGGCCCGTCACCTGTCGTCCTAAGTACGCGCCCCCCCCTCCCTCAAATCGATGCTAGGCAACTCCGGGACAAGGAACGTCCAGGTTGCGATATTGATAAAGAGGGGTGCAAATTTTACAACCTGTCTGGAAACGGGCATAAAAGAGCATTGCCATGCCATCCATATGAAGGTGCTGTGGATTTCTCTTGTTGGTCGGTACGGATAGTGGATGGTTTTCATTTTGCTGAAGACTGTTCAACACAACACCGAAGTCTGGTTTTTCCTTTTGAGGGCAAAACAACTACCTATCCACGAGAGACGCAACGTCATTCCTTCCTTGAAGGCCTTTTGGGAGAGTAAAGGCCTTTCCCCGCCATGCGCACGCCTTCTCACATGCATGAATCCGTCCGGTCGGTGGTTTCACGACGACGATGAAGTTCGGCCACTCGTTTAAAGAGGCCCTAGAGGGGGAGAGTTATCCCAAGCACTGGGTGGAAAAGGCGATTCCCTACCGGCAGCTCAAAAAGGTTCTTAGCATGGTCCGGGAGGAGCTCATACGGAAAGGCTATGATTCCAATACCTTGCACAGGCTCCTGACCGACCATGACGCCGAGTATAGCCTTCTCGTTGGCGAATCCCATTTGCTACGACCCAGGCTGGTTGTGCGCCCAGAGCTCAGCGCCCAGCTGTCGTTGATACCGCCGGAATTATCAGCGACACTACGAGCCGCCCTGGCGGAGCCTGCTCCGGCAACCCGCGATGATAGCATCACCGAGTCGGCGCCCCAAGATCGCCCTGTCTCTACCCAGCAGCATGACGGATGGGTCAAGATTCCCTTGGACGCCGACTCCAGGTTCTTCAACATGCTCCAAACCGAAGTCGGCGAGCTGGACACGCTCCAGACCCAAGAACGGCAGTCGATGAACGACGGCATCCATGTACTTGGGAGCGAAATATCTGAAGTCGCCAAGCCGCGCAAGGGGCTCCTCCATCTTTCCAAGTCGGATCTCTACCGATGGCGCGAGATCTTTGAACTCTATCTAGCCGCGCAGGTGTTTTTCTCTACCGTCGAGATCGCGGGTGGCTCTCGAACCAGCGAAAAAGCACAAAAGCAGCTCGTCTGGTTCCAGGATGAGGTCAAAAAGCGAGATCTTCTGCGCAAGTTCAAGCTCGAGGCCAGCGCGGTTGCGTATGCTCATTTTCTCAGCTTGAATGCGACGTTGCTTCAAAACCTCCAGTTTCAGGAGCTAAACCAGACAGCCGTTACCAAGATAATCAAGAGTGAGTTTTTCGTAAATGATCCACCGAGCACCGGTCTTGATCAATGGGCAAGAAGCTTTCCCCCCATCATATAGCGTGCTTCACCCAGTTAAGGTTTTGTCTTGGCCCATCTATGCAACCTCACTAACACCCAATGTTACACAGAATTCGATAAGCAAACATCATTAGGGGTAAAAACAGTTTTCTCAAAGGTGATGAACTCGGCCCACTTCATCGCCGAGAGCATCGCCAAGGACATTTGCGCGCAGATGTCGCAGGAGGTGATCAATCTCGTCCCACAGATCGTTGACTACACATGTACAATTTGTATGTCTTATTATCTCATTATGATTTTCCTTTGTTGCACTCCTATACTGGAGGTGGAATATCTTTACTAACACGCTCTGGACTGAGCTGGACAGGCCTTTCCATCTGCTGGTTGCCGATTCGTTTGGACTGCGGCCATTTGTTTTGTATCAGGTGTATGATCAAGTTGCAGAATCGCAAAAAACGGCTTTGCCCACTGTGCCGAGCGAACACGGTCTACCGAGCCACTGAAGGCAAGTTCACGCATTGCTTCCACCAAGCATTCTTCTTATTACGCGACTGAATCTAACATGTGGCTTCGATAAAAAACAACAGCTCATATAGACGTCCAGCTCATGCATTTCTTGGAGCAGTGGTTTCCTAAGGAGACAAAGGAGAAGCAGTCGTACAATGAAATGGATCGGCGAAAGGAGCTTTTTGGCGAAGCTGTTGACACAGACACCGGACCCCCGTGCTGTGTAATGTAGAAAGTTTAGGGGTTTAAAAAAACAAAGTAACTTGTCAGACAGCGGATGGAAGATGAGACATATCGTTCATCACGAGCACGATACCACACAAAAGCACAAAACACGAGGTACACGAGGTGCATACAAACCAAGCGGTAGAACGTCAGAATTCATTGTTTTGTCAAATACAGACAATAGGAGTCTTTCCTAGCTAGCATTATTTGGTAACTACCGTTTCCGCGGCCTTCAGAGCCGACTGGAAAACGTTGACTATTTCCTCTGTTTCCTCCAGGCCGACACTGATGCGGATCAAGTCGGGGTCGACGTCAAAGCTCGCCGCCCAGTCCAGTTCCTGGTAGTGGGCCAACAGCACGTACGGCGAGGTGAGAGTGAAATTTGTGCCCAGGCTAGGGCCCTTGGCTGTGTCGACGGCATCGAAAAACGCGATAGCCTGGGCGCGATTATGGAACACCACAGACAGCAGCCCCCCGTAACCGCCGCCCGGCAACTTGCAGACCTCGTAGTTGGGTCTCGACTCGTTGTATCGGGGGAAGTAGAGTGTCTTGATCAGCGGGTGGCCCCGGAGAACGTCGCAGATGGCCTCAGCGTTAGTGTTGACCCTGTCAATGCGCGAGGCGAAATCTCGACTATTGCGCTCCATGAAGATGACATCCTCAGACCAGTACGTATCCTCAAACTCTCCCCGCGCAAACACCTTGATATCGGCATAGTACCGGCTGTTAGGGTTGAAGATGGCGCTGCCGCCCATGACGTTGCAGTCACCCGAGAAGATCTTGGTGAGACTGCTGACGACTACGTCCGAGAACTGTAGCACATTGATATTGGCGAATGTGCCAATCGTCTCATCCACCACGACGGCAAAATCGTACTGGTCCGCTAGCTGGCGGATGCGGGCCAAATTCGGGCATGTAAGAAGAGGATTGCCGGGAAATTCGCAGAAGAGGGCTAGGAATCTCTCCCCACTCTCCAGACGCGATTCCAGGTCGTCCAGGTCGGACTCGGACGCGTGTCCATAGAAAATACACCCGGGCCCGAACTTTTCGAGAATTTTTAGTGTATCGACATATGGGAAACCGAAACTGACGCTCTTCAGACTGCCCCGAGCACCGAGCAGAGCGCGGTGAACGTTGAAGATGGCGTTCATTCCACATGGCATCAAGTAGACATCTTCTTCCTTGAGGTTGACAATGCCTCGCGAGTTGGACTCCATCTCGGGCAGTGGTGAGGTGGAGAGCTCATGGTCGCTGCTCAGTGCGCCGGCAATCCTTCTCCGTATGGCAGATTTGGCAGGCTCAACAAACGAGATGTCGAGATTTCTGCCGAAGCGCTCCTCCAGAAACCGGGACGTCTCCTGGACCTCCCCCATTCTGGCAGTTGGGACAACCGACTTCTTCCCCGCGTCGAGCGACGACATACGCCTGTACCGTCTTGGGCCCCTGCATAACTTCTGGATCGCAGCGGTGGGACTCTTAGGTCCGTCATCTAAGCGCAGCAGGCCATCCTTGAACAAGCCATGGCAAAACTCGGCCCTACGGCTGGACACACCGTCGCCGGTATGCTGCCAGTACTGTTTCGCATAAGGAAAGGCTTCCTGAGAGCACAATATGGCAGAGATGGTAGGACAGATGGGTTCCAGGGCTGCCGAAGACGGATTTGCTGTGTCCAGCACTAGGTGTACAACGTCAAGGCTGCTCACGAGGGCGGGCGGGGCGCACGACCTGACGAAGTTGGCGCAGCGTATGGCTATCTGGCGGGTTGGGAAAAGCATGGCCCGTAAGCTCTTGGTTCCAAATTTTGCCACCACATCAACGGCAAAGGCCTCGATATTCCGGTGGACGAAGAAGCTGAGCCAGTCATGTTAGTAGTTAGGCAAGGCATCGGCGGCGAAAAAGACGACGGCGGCGCTGGAGATTTTAACTACCCACTTACCGAGGGTAGCCGGTTGTCATGCGGCTTACAACCCAATCTTGACCTTCCTCGTAGCCAACATTTGCTGCCCATGTTGGCAGCGAGACACTCACAGCCTAAGGGATAGTTAGTTCTGCGGGCAAAAGCCGTCGTTTGACAGGCTGAAGCTGGAGCGGGCAGAATAATTACATGAGCTGTGTCCGGGGGGATGGACTCCCCAATAGCAAAACTGGGCATTCTTGGGCGAGGACGACGAGGCACGCTGTTGTGTCTGGTCAGTCACAGCGGTCTTGCGGTGAGTCAGGCGCAAGGAACTTCGTTCATGTAAATTACACAAGACGAGACTAGACGAGATGAGACCGCGGGCACAAGAGGTAGTAGTGCTTGCAGCTAGTATTCAACGGCGGCGTCCAAATATGAATTGCCCGTATGACAAGGAAGGCACCACGTACCTAAGAGAGTTGGTTTGTTTCTCGGGACCCCCGTTTGTTGGTGATGTTCCCGTTTGGCTGAAGTCCATTCAGTTTGTTCCCACATGGCCGCCACATCGTGGGGTATGAGAGGTAGAAAGGTACAAGCCTATTCCGAGGATCGGAGACGAAAAAAAGATCAACGGGCAGCAAGCACATGAGACCCAGAAAAAATCGACAAGGAAAAAAAAAAAATGGATCTACACATGAGGCAGCGCGTAAAAAGCGTCGACAAAAGCCACCACACACCGGTTAACGCTCGAGCAACGTTTGGTCCCTTTTCCCCTGAGGTTGCCTCTGAAGTTCATTGCCCTTCGGATTGTCCGATTCAATGGAGGCGACCCCTCACCACAACGGTGAGACCGTACGAGGATAGGTACTCACACCCCCTCCAGGACGCACTGTGATCCGTACCGTACGGAGCTTCAAATCCACCACTGCATGCATGTATGTCCTGTACAGAAGGAATGGATATGGACGGGTATGTACAGCTCTTTGCCCCTTCCTATCTAATTCCTGCCATCTGGGAGCCTGGAAGAGATACGCATTACAACACACAGTTTGGCCAGTACCGAGTGATCAATTTGTACTCTTGGGAGCTTAGTCATATATTATTACCCCAAACTAAACACCTAGCGAAGAGTTCGTTACGTAAATATCACAGGAAAGAAGTCATTCAGCCATCCAACCGAACCCAGCAACTCCTCGGCCGGGAGATACCACACATGCCATGCATTGCAGATTGCTCTGTCTTTGTTTGTTTGGGGAAACGTCTTTCTTTCCCCCTTTTTTAAATCATCATCGTCGTCCTGTTGGCCGCTAATGTTCGCACAAGTTCTTGATCAAGGTAAACAAAGGAACATAAACCATATGAAAAGTATCACGTTTGTCAACCTGCGCTCGGTTGCTCAGAAATACGAGCGACTGCCTCGCCGACTACTGCCGACGCAACTAATGCTGTCGCTGGGCGCAATGCTGTCCGCATCGTCGTCCCACTTCGCATGGCTGCTGCCCACGCCACTGAGCGGGAGCCGGACGTCACGAGCCAAGATGTAAGTACCCTCTCGACTGGGGGGAAGTCGGACGTCATGGGCCGAAATATACGTGCCTTCTCGGCTAGGAGGGAGGCGGGTGTTGCGAGCGGCTATGTACGTGCCGGCCGGGCTTATTGGTGGAGGACTCGGCGTGTTTCCAGACATCTTGATGGTGGTCGTCGTCACCCGGCTTCCTGCCCTTGAGCGCGAGCGCGACACGAGCTGCGATGACGCCCCGGCAGGTCCTGGTCCTGGCGGCGGGGCGCGAACGGTGCTTGACGACCGATGACTCCGGGCCGAGACGTAACTGTCCAGGTCGGGAGTATCATTGTACGTGTAGCTGCGCTGCACTATCGGCGGATGTTTGGAGCTCCTGGTCGAACTCACATAGCTTCGGTGCTCTGTCTGGTCAAGGAGCAGGGGAGCTCTGTTGGTCGCGACTTCGCTCCGTGGACGCACGTAAACCTGCGGCGATCGAGACGACGAGTGGCGCCCGCGTGGTTCATCATATATGTCATCGGGTTCTCCACCTCTTGACCGAGAGCCCACCTGGCTATACCGAGCAATGTACTCGGGAGGAGGCCGGTGGTTGACAGGGGGTGCATAGCCGGGTGAAATTCTCTCGACGGCACGCTCGACCTCGACAAAACGGCCCCTGGGTTCCGGATACTGGTTAGGGAATGTGGAGCGGCGTGAGAAGGATGGTGCGTCATAGTCGTAGTCCTGGCGGGGAGCCCGCATACGGTCGTTCTTGACCATGTTGTACGTAAAGGCACCGCAGAGAGCAGCACCAGCAGCAACACCGAGTAGTGTTCCAACGACAGCGCTAGCGCTCAGGCCGTGGGAGTTTTCGCGGGGTGAAGCGGTAGGCTCGTAGACCGATGAACCCGTCGTGATGCTGCGACGCAGGCCGGGATACGGCTCGTCGTCCTGATACGCGACAACGTGGGGACGGCGGGTGGCGGCTCGGGCAGATGCGCCAAAGTCGGAACCTGAGCCAGCAGAGGACGGAGCCACTTCTGAACTTGCGACGTCGTAATTCCAGTGTAATATGCGGCTTGCTTCTTCGTTGGTCGAATTGGTAGCCCGGAAAGTTGAGCCCACATAGTGAGAAGAGTAGTCTGCAGGAGGACGGTAGACTATATCCATTTTGTTGCCGTCGAAATCCTTAATGGTAGCTCTGATTTCGCCACCACCGCCGGCCGACCGGCTGGCTGATGCGCCGCTGGCCGCGGACCGGGCCTCAGCAAACGGGTGGCGCAGGTAAGGCTCCCAGCTGTCGGGATTGGCTCGCACAGCGTAGGCAAACACGTCGTTAGCTGCGGCCGCTGAAGGAGCACTAAGTGCAATATGCGAAAGCCTCGGGGGATGTCCCCTCCCAGCCGCAACTTCGCGGATCTGGAAAAGTGGTGACGATGAGCCGTATGTGATGGACGGGAAGTCCCCGTCCTCGGTCGACAAATAGCGGAGACCAAGAGGCTGGAGAACGGCCGAGTAGAAGGATGAGGATGAGGGGAGGTGCGTCACCTCCAGACAGGGAACCATCGGGTCAATATAGCCCAGGAGCGTGACCGCCCCGCAGGAGAGCACACGCAGCAGCCTTCAGGCAAAGGGCCAGGAATAATGGTGCGGGAACACAAGCTTCGCGAGAGAGCCTCGGGATGAGGGCCAAGGATGGGAGGGGAGGGGATGAGGACCGGGCTGTGGCGTGCGTGAGGAGGCAAGCCGGACAGGGGTGTCGCGTGAAGTGCTATCCAAAGGAAAAACAACAAAACCCAGGATCAATGCGGCCTCGTCGTCGGGATGCTTTTCGTGTGGCGTGGAGTGGTGTGGGAGCTGATGGGGGCTAGAGAGGAGCTCCTTCTTTCCTCTTTTCTTTATCTCACAGGCTGCACGAAATGGCGGCCAACTGCAAATTGGTTACACGCAGGCTCGACGGCATGTTCGGTGCCGGGAATTAGGTATGGATGGATGTTCCAGGCTGCGTGGGATGGGGGATGGGGGGTGGATGGAATTAAGGAGAACGGGAAGCCCGCCTTTGGCGTGAACGCAGGCACCACGATGATGCCCAACTTGTCAGTGACCGAACGATTAGGTACATGTACCTACAGCTGCAATGCAGAAAGACAAGGTAGGTAGGCTACTTCTCACCTCCCAAGGTACTGTACAGGATATACCTAGGTGCCTGAGCTGGACTTATTTTACCTCACTGGGGCCGCTTGTCCTGGCCATCAGCTCGGCCAGCCACTTCAGCATAGATTCAGAGAGAGACCACTCTGCGATCTGGTGAGGGGATGACGATCGTAAGAGCACCACTCCCTTCACCGTATTACTGGTCAAGTTGGGGCCAAGGAACCCCATCAAGCCAGGCTCAGCCAGGCAGACTCGACGCAGGCGCGAGGTCTGCTGAACGGGGAGGCTGGTGCTCTGGCGAGGCCCTTTTTAGAACCTGCGGATTTACCGCCTGCCACGACTGTCGAGACTCAAGAATATGCCACGTTGACGTGGGCTCCAGTTTTATGACTTACAGAACCCCGCCCTGTGGTCACCTCGACGCAATCGCCAATGAATGGACAATGGAGTTGCGAATCGAATTGGGGTTGGCCACTATGGAAGGTCGAGAAAAAAATGAGGGAGGAGTCCCATCCAGACGACGCCCAAAAAAACATGGCAATTGGCGACAAGACCAGAGTTTGACACCAAATCCTGGGCAAGAACCTGCTCCTGGCTGGTGATTGGCCTTCACAGCGTCTGCAGGTCAGAGTGAGGCCGCCAAGCCGCTCACCTTGCTGTGGGCCCTGCTGCTAGCTAGTGGAAATCGCTTGTCGCCGAACCAAAGGTTGGGGGAGGAGTCTCATGGGCCAATGAGTGTCCCTTGCCAAAGTTGTCACAGCTTTGCAAAGTACATGGAGTCTGGGAATGCACCACAGTCGAGGTGCGCAGCGTTTGAGTCCGTCTTGATATCAGGCCTACTCGTGTACTCGTGTAATATCGTGTGGATAGGTCGATTTCGGCAGTTCTGTCACTGGCCGTCCGTCCAACGTTGGGCCGTGGGCGCATGCTGAGATAGGGGACCTGGTCCACCGACCACCTTCTGGGCGAGCGTGGCGTCGACGCGCCATTGAATCAGAGATGAAGAATTTCGCTCATGCAGGTCCTGGCCGTGTCGACCGTATTATTCTCATGCGCTTGAAAAACAAAATAAAAACAATACTCGCTGATGGGACACTTGTAGCAATATCATCCCGATTCCATTCGTATGCCATTGCCTAGGGAGTTATTACGACCCGCTACCCTAACCCGCTACCTCATCAAATATTAAGCGTTCTCCGTTGATTGCCCCCAAGCCAACCACCTACACCTGACGCCTGGCATAGATCACCGCCAGATGGCAAAACGAAAAGTTTGACTCCTGCCCTTTGCTCCGGCCTGCGCCAGAGAGAGTTCCCATACCAGACACATCTCGTATGCTGTGCTCGGGCTGAGAGTGCGGCGGCTGTTTGGTTAGCATCAACAGAAAAGAATATCCCGCAAGGCGACAACGGCGTGACAAAGGAAAAAAGGGAATTGTGGGCCAAGTTGAAGTGGCACCACGAAGACGACGAAAGCGTCTTGGATCCGTTGTTGAACGCCCTATGTTTTGGTTGCAAAAACACCGACAGCGCAAGCACAGACGATCCAAGTTCCGGAGGACAGTGGCCGTTAACCGCGATGTTGTGATCACAGAACAGACCAAAGCCACCGCACCTCTTTCCCAAGGAGGGAGAGAGGCAAAAGATCTTCCATCCAATCCCCTTCCCCACCGGCATCGAGACCAGCGGCTCAAAGGATCCTCACTCGCGAAGAATGCCCGCGGCATCCACTAGATAATGTCCCATGAATCCTCGGCAGCGTGGCAGAACTTGCTGCACGCGACGCTGGCTGAGAGACTGTAGTTGCTGATCGAGATCTTCTCGTCCACGAATCCATCAGCGAAATTGTCGGCACCCTTGGCCATGGCACCAACAAAGACGCAGATGCTCTCGTTTGGGCCGAGCGTATCGATGTACTCGCGGACCCGCACGACGGGTGCGTCGAAGCTCAGCGTGATCTTCCGGCAGTTGGGAGGCAGATGGTCTGTGATGGGATTCTGAATGACCTTCAGAAGCTTCTCCTGCGAGTTGGCGCCTTTGATGGAGAGGCGGTGGAGAAGCTGAACCATGAGGCCGGCAAACCGCTTGAAGGTTCTGGGAATGCGAACCGAGGGTGAAACCTCAATCAGCACACCCTTGGCAGTCTGAATATAGATTTGCAGCTTTCCTGCCTTATTGACGGGGGAATCGAGAAGGGTGAGCAAACACTGGGGGGGGATTGGCGGTTAGTTGCAAAAACAGCATGTTGAATGCGGACCATAATTATCCAACCTGGTGGGTGATATCTGGACGGGCATCGCTGATGTCCCTGTTCATCTTGCGCATGACTCCGATATGCTCGTCGCTGTTTAGCAGCGAGTACTTGTCTTCTCTCTGCACGCCCATACGGCTGGCGCCG
This sequence comes from Lasiosphaeriaceae sp. G1095, assembly GCA_027569635.1. Classification (NCBI taxonomy): domain Eukaryota; kingdom Fungi; phylum Ascomycota; class Sordariomycetes; order Sordariales; family Lasiosphaeriaceae; species Lasiosphaeriaceae sp. G1095. The sequence goes on along the minus strand of JAPDFK010000195.1, from coordinate 16,511 downwards.
TGCGACGCCTTGTAGGTCTCAAGGCTGGCATTGGAGAGCACGACAATGAGTCGCTTTGTGTCCTTATCCGTCGGGGGGATAGCGATGTGCTGCTCTGCCACCAGCTGCGGTAGCGCCGGAGGGGGTAGCGACTGGGTTCCTGCCATCGGGTCGTCGGAGTCAGATGTTGTTACGAATATTGGGAAACTGATACGGTTGAGTGCGTGAAGGAAGGATAAAATGGAGGTTCGCGCTGCGAGGTCTGGGTTCAAGGAAAGGATTGCGGTGGGTGGGGGAGCTGTTCGTCTTTTACTATTCGTCTGGAATGGAGAGTGGGGTCGAACATTTCCAATCTGCTCATATCTTTTTACCGCTTTGCTTTTTGTGCTGGCAAATTGACCCCAAAATGTAGAGACGCCACCACTTTGGAATCTGCAAGAAAAGAAAGTGTATAATAGGAAATGATGATAATTATACGAGAGAGATATGGGAAAAGAGCTCAGGAAGCCATAGTTCCAAGAAGAATCCTCCGAAATTCTTCACTTACTGGGCCGCTTCCCTGCACGGTATTCTGGAGACGACGACATCTTGGAGAGTTGAGTAAAGAGGTGACGATCGAATTTCCTGGGGGTCGGCGGAGAAGTGTGATAAAGGGTTGATGTGGGAACAAATGCCAATTGACTGTTGAAACAGCGTGGCCGCAGTCTTTAAAGGATATTCGAGAAGAGCAATTGGCGGTGTGGTTTGCTGCGGGCTCGGAGATTTGACGAGGGTGAACGAAACGTTGTCCAATCCTGAGGACCAGAGGGGCGGATGGGGTTTAAGAACTGAGCACCTCTTGAAAGAGTTCCGTGCGCCAAGAAGCGCAACCAAAGTCGGTTAATACTCTACAGGTAGCGCCTATGATAACGGATCCCGAACCCCCGGGCGGCGAATGCACGATCCATCCAGAGTTGTGGGCTTTCTCCCCTCTTAATATTGTCCCAAAGCCATCTTTGTTGGGAAAGAGCCGAGGAGGGGTTTCCTTGGGGTGACAGCTGCTTGAACAGCATCGGTGCAGGGTTTGTTCCAACACGGCACCAAAATTCGATCCAATCCAGATTATGTGCCCAAGGAAACTCGAATCTGACAAACAGTATCTCACGGCGTTCACGGCCCTGGTAGGTAATAAAATCCCAAGGCTGCAAACTCAACAAGCAAGCGGCTTCCTGAGCAGCGTCAGTGGGTGTCCTCAGCCCGCGCGCAATGGGGTTTGGTTTAGAGTCTTACTCTGGGCACCCACCCTAAGGCTGCTCGCACCCACTGGTCAGTGCGCAACAGCGGACTGCACCTGGCAATATATGGACCACTTCGTGTATGGTAAAATCAGGTAATTGAAGCCACTATTACTCACTTTCACACAAAGCCATTCATATACATCGTCCGTTTGATCAATTGACTCCATTCGCACTTGGTCCACTTTTGACACTGACTGGGCTGTATCTACCTAGGTATGCATTGATATCGATTGGTACGAATCGGGGCACAAATCTTGCTCGTCGCAAGGCAGTTAGGCAATATCAACACTGTAGTGGTAATTCAAGGCCCGGGCCAAGGAAAATGTATTTACTGGGCCGTTCATAAGCTTTACTTTTTGGTAGTTGAGCGGCGTGATCAACGGTGCGGTATCATGAGGTTTCCATGTGCGGAGTCTATGAAATACAAAACTTTAACCATACAAAATGGTGGTCCTGGCATTGCCGGCTGCCACGCACTGACCAGTGGGTGCAAGCAGCCTTAGGGTGGGTGCGTAGAGTAAGGCTCTTGGTTTATTGCCTGCAGCTTATTTAGTTCCCTCCGACTCCGAGTGGTCACTCGGAGTTTAATATTCGGCATGGTTTTCGGGCGCCGAGTCCGCCGGCGCTTTTTGACCAGGCAGGGACTGAGTTCTACCTATACTATCATGTCATGCAGGAAACGGTGAAGAAATCTAGAGATGCAAGTGCATGTCGAGAACTTGGAACCGACTTAGAATTCCCAAGTTTTTGCAACTTCACTCACGGACACGGGAAACACGCCGGCAGGGTTGGAAGGGGTCGTGTGACTGCCACCGACTAAAAAAGTTCTCACATTCTCCCACCGGTCACCCACCAATATCTTTAAAAATGAGCTCTTCAACGTAATATAATTTCAATGGTTGGCTTTATGTATGTTACTGGCTGCGGAGTAGCCGCTCAGCCGCTTTGCTGCTGCTTAACAAGCTTGGTCTTGATGCTGTCTCGATCGTATGGGGTAACGGTGAGTGGAGAGGGGATGAAGTGCTAACGCTCACCAAGTCCTAACCTTGATTCTTTATCTCGCGAGCAGGCTCGTAGACAGTTACTAATAGACTTTCTGCGGGCTGTTTCTTTGGAGGGCTAGCCTAATGTTCCGCATTTGCATGAGGCAATTCCCTCGAGCCAGTCTTGGCAACTTAGTCAGAGACATATGAAGGTTACCGATAAAACAAACATGACGGAACAGGAACACCAAAAGTGGAAGGGACGTCAAACTTGGCTTCGACTTAGGCACTTACTGATTTGCCGGTGTCTTGGCACTTTCAGTCAAGTACGGGGTAGATTTAGGATTCAATTGACATTTGAGAAGGTAACTAAGTTGGCAGTGTCGAAAATCTGGGCCAACCTATATTACCTTCTTGGATATACAGAATATACAAGGTCCATTGTACAATATCGCAACTGGGTAATCGAGTATTAAACAGGTTCAGACTTGAGAATCCCAAACAGCCCTGGATTCTTGAAGGGCAACGGTTTGCACGAAATAGGCGGCAAATTTCAAGCTTTGATTTGTTCTGCCAGTTAATAATAGTTGACCTTCTTCTGTTCGGACTTTTGGTGTCAGAAAAGCCAAAGCCAGGGTCATCAAAGTTGCTCCAAAAGGAACGGCATGCAAAACGGCCAGCTGTTAGAATACTGTACATGTACATGTATGTACAGTACAGTACATCATACCTGTTCCAATTACAGGGGTCTGTACGGATAAGCTCTGCTCTATTAACGCGGCTCGTGCCGACCGGTTTTTTTATTTCTCTCCCACCTTTTCGATCATGGACAAGCCACTCACAATCAATCAATCAAAACTGACTTATTGCTTTTAACAATCATGATCATCACGGAGTTCTGATAATTTTCACTCTTTTGGGTTTCTTAATCCATATGGTCTTATTCAAAGGTCGTGGGGCGGCCGCAGACTAGAGCCCGTTCCAGGTCTCCAACGCCGTCTCCAACGGGTCTCGTTTCGCCCACACCTAACGACAAAACACTTGGATTTCTACCATGCCAAGACGATGCCCCCGGTGGTCTGGGTGAAGGCCGAAAAGTCACCCGCCGCGCTGGCTGCAAGATACGGCATTATTTGCCTACCCGCACCTTAATCACTGTCTCCTGCCTGTCGGGGCTAAGGTCGGCACGGTCAAGACCACACAAGAGATACGGCGCCATGACGCCACTAAAACCTCCCCTGGGTCCCGAGCTCATCCCACTACAGTGCCCTTTTATGGCTCTGAGGCCACATCTTGCTACATCTGTCAACCATTGCCTTTTGTCTTTTCTCAACCAAGCATGGTGAAAGTAGCCCCTCGAGATGGCCGTTTTATGTTCAGACGACGACACTGCGCTGAAGCTACTGGAGGATTGATGCTCTCTTACCTGAGACCACCGGAGATGGCTGCCACTGCCGGTCCAGGCCTCGACACCATACCGCTCACCCACGCTCCTCTCCCTCGAGACACCAGCCCTCAGATCAGATGAGCCTGTGAGTCTGTTATCAGGCGCACCTGGGTATAGGCCGGCTTATACTGCGCTCTTCCTCTTTACCCCGTCCGAGATGTCCACCTCGGACTTGGATCGAGGTTGGTGGTCTTGCGGTCCTTGTGACGTGTTCATCCTCATGTCGAGTTTCAATGCCGCCATGTGGCCATGGGATCGTCAGCTTAACTACCCCGGGTTGGACCGAACCTCCGTTCGCCACCTCCATGGTCTCTTTTCGTTGGTGCCAGGGGAGATAAGTAGTCTTCATCAGCCGGCTCCACATAGCATGGCGTCTCTTTTATGAACACTCTCTTTGGTATCTCTTCGCTCTTTAACCAAGTCCGTCCTTTCCCTTTTTTTCTTTCTTCCTCATTCTCTGCTTTTTGTCTTGCTAGCCAAGACATTATCACGTTGACCGTGCATCTGTTTTCACTTTCGTTGAATTTTATAGAACAGAACCTCGACTTGCCGGTCGGTCGTTCCAACTTTCCGTACTTCTGCCTTCGCACTGTTTAGTCTTTCCGGCAACTTGGTCATGATGACTATCAAACAACTCATATGCATCTCATCCCTTTTCAGTCTCGCCCTCGCACAGGCACAAAATGGTGGTAACAATAATGCTGGAGGGACCACACTTGACCCGGGAGTCATTCAACAGGGCTCGGCCGTTGATGGAACGGGCTCTTTGGGTGCCGAGGCGGGCCAAACACCTTCGCAAACCTCAACGAACAACTTCATCAACTTTTGCAAGGGGCAGACCCTCACCAATGGTTTCCAAGTCACCACTGGCTCTTGTAACGGCATCGGTAGGAAAATATCCTACTAGCTTGGTCAGACAAATGCTGACTTGACTTTCTCTAGTCATGGGGCAAATCCCTTCCAAGAGTAACATGGTCTCATGTGTGATAACAAACCCTACAAACGGCCAGCAAATTGAGTCTGGGCAGAACTTCAACATCACCGTCCAAGTCTTGAATTTGGCCCCTGGGTCCTTCACCAATGCTGCTGCCACCTATTATGCTGCGCCTCAAACGCTGCAGAACGGCAACGTTGTTGGACACACTCATGTTACTGTTCAGAATACGGGCAACAACCTGAACCCGACTCAGCCCATGGACCCGACTGTATTTGCTTTCTTCAAGGGTATTAACGATGTTGGAAATGGCGCCGGTACGCTTTCCGCGGTCGTGACCGGCGGGCTCCCAGCAGGGAACTACCGTGTCTGCACTCTGACATCTGCCTCTAATCACCAGCCTGTAATCATGCCTGTGGCGCAGCGAGGAGCCCAGGATGATTGTATCAGGTTCACTGTTACTGGAAATGGAAACACACCGAACGATGCCGCGAATAACGGTGCGAAGGGTCAGGCTGCCGCCGCGCTGATTGAACAGGCTAGAACTCTTGGCCCCGGCGCTCCCAACCCCAACGCTGGCGCTGTAAACGCGGGCGCGAACGCCGCTGGCCAGCAACCTGGACAGGATGGCAACGGCAAGGGTAAGGGCGGCCAGCAAGGACAAGCAGCTGGGCAGAACGGACAAGCAGCTGGGCAGAACGGACAAGCTGCCGGTCAAAACGGACAAGCAGCTGGTCAGAACGGACAGGACGGCAACGGCAAGGGCAAGGGCGGTCAACAAGCCGCTGGCCAGAATGGACAAGCAGCCGGTCAGAATGGTCAAGCTGCTGGGCAGAACGGTCAAGCTGCCGGTCAAAACGGACAAGCTGGACAGGCTGCTCAGGATGGCCAGGGCAAAGGCAAGGGCGGCCAACAAGGACAAGCGGCTGGTCAAAATGGGCAAGCAGCCGGGCAGAACGGTCAAGCAGCTGGGCAGAACGGTCAAGCAGCTGGGCAGAACGGCCAAGCTGCCGGGCAGAACGGACAAGCTGCCGGTCAAAACGGACAAGCTGCTGGGCAAAACGGACAAGCTGGACAGGCTGCTCAAGATGGGCAGGGCAAAGGCAAGGGCGGTCAGCAAGACGGACAGAACGGCCAAGCTGCCGCACAGAATGGTCAAGTTGCTGGTCAGAACGCCGGGCAGAACGGTCAGGCCGGTCAGGCTGTCCAGGCAGGGCAAGCTGCGCAGGACGGCCAAGGAAAGGGTAAGGGAGACGCTGGAAAGGCTGCTCGCCTTGCTCGTCTTGCTCGGCGGCGATCGTACATCCTCTAAGTTACTGAAATATCCGCTTTCGGTTACTGAGGGGCTGCTCTGCTGCGTTACTCTGCAGTGAGGAACTGTACATATGTAAACTCGGCGGTGATAAGCAGCTCGTAGGAAAAGGAGTTGAGGTTGGGCATTTATCGATAAGAGGTTTTGGCGAAAGGTTAGGGTTATATAGTTCTTGTTTTTTTTCTGTTTCTTTTTCTTCCTGTTTCTTTTATTTTTTGGCATCCTTGCCTTGCCCCTCCTCCTCGCCTTCATTTGTTTCGTAGTGTAGCAATCATGAAGCCCTGGGAGGCTTGATTGCGTTTGTACCTTAGTTATGTCGTGTTAGAGAAAATCGTAAAGCATAATGTCGATATCGATATTTGAGACCGACGTTGGTTACCGAGTTCTATATTCCGTTTTTTGACACTGGACTGATCATGTTGCTTTATACGGATAATCGGGCTTTCACGTTAATCAACTGCGAGGCTAGTGACTTGGGTAATGGGCGCCCCAACAAGACCGCCTCAGCTTCGTCTGGTGGCTATGATACCATAAGGTACCCATTAAATCTGGATCAAAGGTTATACTCGACCCCCAAGAGGCCGAGACATTTGGGTTTTGAAGTGTCACCACGGCGAGGGCGAAAACCACAGCCAAAGTGGCGAGGTATCATGGGACAGCGGAAATGTCCAATCAGTTCTTGTGTTCCCGATCTCACCACCAAAGGATGGGTCTTGTCCCGTACAAGTACGGTGCGAGGACAATCGTACAATAGAAGGCCATACATACACCCTCTCCTACTCAGTACTTGTAGCCGGACTAACCGGTGGTCGAATGACGCAAGCAAGGGTTTCCGAGGCATTGCATTCATCAGCCAAGGGTGAAGAAAAGCCACATGCAGCTGGACCTGATTTGAGACGCAAAAGGAGGGAAAGGAGGGGGAGGGGTCCACGTCACAAGACTACGTCATTGCTTAAAGACAGACACTGGAACCTGGCTCCTGTGAACCGTCGCAAACAGCTTATTACCGTTTCGCCACTATCGGCTCCTTGTCCTAGACTGCCTTCAAGACCCAAGTCGGCGTCTTTGAGTTGACATCTAGGATCAGAATTTAATTCGGTTTCAAAGAGTTGCACAGGAAGGTTTTGAAAGGCCCCAAATGATCAAGTCGCGATAAAGTCGTTTGGCGATTGATCCATGTTCTTCAGGTCCTTGGTGGAGGCTCCCCCTCTCTGAGAGTTTGCGAATGCGGGGTGACTGCGCTAGCGCCGGGTTGGCGTGTCGGGTCCAGGCCCCTTCAGCAATGATATACCTAAGCTATACCTGAATGAGAGGCCAAGAAAATAGCAAATCGGAAGTGACGACAGCACGAGAACATCACCTCCGCTTCAACCACTAACTTCCAGCCCGACACCGCTCCTATAACGACGACTCGCGCAAGAAAACTCCTGTCGCAAGATAACATATCAGATTGGCTCGGAATACGGAGCACAGGTGACGCTCTATTCTATCCAGAAGGTATTCCATCGCATGTACGCCCACCCCTTCGCTTCTGAGATATTAATGACCGCGCTTATCGCCCCCTTTCTTTTGACATTTGTGCACCTCAGCACAGCGCCGTAGTCCGAAGTTATGGGCTAACAAGACTTCGAGTGAATCATAGTCCCTTTGGTCCCAAAGCATAACGCATATACCATCCATGCATTGTGTCAGCAATAAGAACCATGGCGACCGCTAAGTCTCCCGTCACTTCCCCGTCCCCACACACCAACCACGGTCGCGGGTTTGGCGGCGGCGCAGGGAGTTATTTCCCCCAGCAGCAACAACCCCAGCAGCAAGAACATCACCAAGGCACTGGCGCAGACGCCGAGACTGTCTCCAACACTCTTGCCAACTCGCATGTTGCTCAGAGCGACTACGGCAGTCACCTCATTGCTCCCGTTGCCACTCGGCCGGCAAAATTTACCGAAGAGTGGGATGCTAGCCAGCGTGGAAGCTCTATCATAGACGGTGGCCCAGGCCCTGGCAGCACCATGCAGCGGGTCGGTTCCTTTTCCGGCTCGGTGACTAACAACAATGTCACCGGCGAGGGGATTATCGGTCTCTCTCGCGGCAATACGCTGAAGAAGAAGGCGTCGCTGCGCCGGAGCGGCAGCCTGAAGCGCAGCAGCAGTCGTCGGAGCATGAAGGCTGGAAGTGTTAGAAGCCTGGCCCTCCAGTCAACGACCGACCAGGACGAGGTTCATAGCGCCTTTTACTGTCCTGTACCCACCGCAGGTAACCCGACTGAGGTTCTTGCCAATAGGTTTCAAGGTTTGTTTCCCTTATTGCGCGGTGCAGTCGACAGAATACCCCGTCGTGCTTCTTTGCAACCATGGCTGACATGCCGCTCACATATAGCTTGGCGCAAGATCTTGAAAGACCTTATCACCTACTTCCGAGAGATCCAGTCGCACTACGAGCACCGCGCGAAATCTCTCCTCAAACTATCAAATGTGCTCAACAACACTACAACTCCTCCAGGATTTATCGCATCGGGCGGGCTGGATGACGCCCTGCAGGTATTGAGGAACTTCAACAAGCAGGCTATTGCCGAAGCCAGCAAGGCCACCGAGATTGAAGAGGATGTCATCTTAGCGCTCACTGGGTTGCGGAGCGATCTCCACCAAAAGATCAAGGAGATAAAGAACCTGTCTGGCGATTTTAAGAACTCGGTTGAAAAGGAGATGGACTCCACGCGCAGAGTAGTGAACCATCTCCAGGATGTCCTGGGCCAGGCCGAGCTTGATTCGGCTTTGACGACGGGCAAGCAAGATCCCTACCTTCTGAGGCTGGCTGCCGATCGACAGCTGGAGAGACAGATCGACGAGGAGAATTACTTGCATCAGGTATGCACAAATACGGGATCTCTCCGCTAGACAAGTCTAATATTTTTCAGGCATATTTGAATCTGGAGAACTCTGGACGAGAATTGGAATCCATTGTCGTCGGCGAGATTCAAAAGTCATACAATGCATATGCCGGCATCCTTAAGAGGGAATCCGACACTGCTTACACCGCCATTGAGGAACTCCGAATTGGACCCGTCTCCATGCCCAAGGATACAGAGTGGATATCATTTGTGCAGAGGGATGAGCGTTTTGTGGACCCTGACGTGCTTATGAGATCAGTAGAATTTATACACTACCCTGGCCGCGATCACTCGGCCTGTCAAGAGATTCGAGCAGGGCTTCTGGAGCGTAAGAGCAAGTATCTGAAAAGCTACACAGCTGGATGGTGAGTTCATAGCTTCATTATCGGTAATATAATCCACATATGCTAACCTCGACAGGTATGTCTTATCACCCACTCATCTCCACGAGTTTAAGTCCGCGGACAAGACGCAGGCTCCAGTCATGTCGCTTTACCTGCCAGATCAGAAACTAGGATCCCACTCCACCGAGGGAGGCTCGTCAAACAAGTTCATCCTCAAGGGCCGCCAGACAGGATCTATGCATCGTGGCCACACCTGGGTCTTCCGTGCTGAGAGCCACGATACGATGATGGCCTGGTACGAGGACATTAAGGCCCTCACGGAGAGAACTCCTGAAGAGCGCAGCAACTTCTTGCGTGGCCATACCCGAAGTCTCAGCAGATCTTCTCAACGTTCGTCCGTGAGCAGCGACGGAGTTGATGATGACGAAGACCCCCCATTCACGGCAACCCCAGGGTCGGTTACGCAACAACAACCGAAGCAAGACATTTTGCCCCGACGTCCTTCAGGTGGGCGATTCCCATCTGATCTCCAAGTGACCCCGGAAAGAGGCTTATTGGTTCCGCTCTCACCGATTAGTGTGAGCTCTGGATATAACGAAAATCCGGACCGTGACGTGATTGCCGCAGCCGGTGCCCTGCCTGGAAGTTCTTTTGGCCAACAAAACTACAGTGCCCAGGAACCAGAGACTGGGTATACATCCCGGACACAGCAGGACGACGCCTGGAGCCGCAAGGGCGAGCCCATCCATCAAGAAGACTGGACAACTTCCGGAAAGCCCGCCCCGGGATATGAGAGCGAGGCGCTCAATAGGGCTCCTAGCCAGGGAGCCGCAACTCCCAACAACGTCATACACATTGATCAGAAGCCGCCCTTGTCACCGCAGCCGGGGGTCGGGTCAACACAGCCTGCACCTGGGGTCGTGTTGTTGCCAGCCTCCGGAAGCCAGACACAGGCATTGTCCTCCAAAAGCGATCTCCGTTCATACGATCCGAGAGCTGTCCCTATTCAAGATTTCACCCGGTCACAGCCTCGCGAAGCGTTCGATGGGATTGAAGTGGTTCACCAGGATACCAATGGCGGCGCCTACAAGACTGAGCAGCCTATGCGGCCGGCAGGCGGTGCCATTCGTAATGATAGCGTCCCCACCATCTCACATCTCCACATCCCTGGAGAATACCCGAGGAACTCACCTGCAGGGTTTCCTTAGCCACCTAGCTTCCCTAAGCTTCGGCACTCCTTGATTTTCCTTCCCTTCCTTCATCAATCGTAGCGGGAGCTCGGGTCCCTGGTTGATAAACTCTGGCGAGCACGAACATTGCATTCGGGCGGCATTTGGCTGCCACTTCTGAGAATGCACTCTGGCCTCCAAGGATGTGTGTGGGAGGAGACTGAGGGTAGCAGCGATATTAGATTCCTATGTATTGATAGCCCATTCATCCCATAAACAGGAATTGCTTCCTGGCAGTCAATATATTTGTGGTTTACGCATACATCGCAGGTTGGCCGGACCTAAATTCAATCAGATTGTTCACGTTGATAGTGCCGCTACCTTAAATTTATTGAGTTGTCCATGCTAATTACTCCCCATATGATTTGATCTCGTGGAAGGAGGACTTGGAAATGCAGAGAAGGGGAATGGGATGTATCTACACTGCGCTCAAAGAGGTAGCATTCGCTGTGTCACCATACTTGTCGGAAACAGAAACGGAAACTGCCCCGACATGGGAATTCAGGGCTTCTGGCCATGCCTTATTACAAAAAGGCCCTGCCATCTAGCAAACTCTGCCAGCACTGTGGCACTGGTACAACTAAGCACTGGGGTATGAGGCCTATTTCTTTTTTCATTCGAGCCTTTGTACGAGTATATATTACAGACTTACATATATGAACGTACGGGCAAACTGTAACGATACCAAAACTTGTTCAATGTTATTGTTATTGTGGTACGTCCTGAGCCATAAAATTGGAGCACCAGCACAGCACAGTCAACAGCCACATTAAAAAAGAGGAACAAATTGAGTCTTGGCCGAGTAGCTCAGGAGATTTTGATCTTGTGTATTATTCTGAAGATAAATTGGTGGTTGGACTGTAAAGTTGAAAGGGTTGGAATTGTGCCATTTATACTGTAAATAAATATACTTACACTATGTATGTAGCGGGTATATTTTGGCTTATTTTTGTTAATCACATATCACGTGCTTAATCAGCAGGCACCTTAGCTGGAGTAAATTGCACGTCAGCCAGGTATTCCTAGGTTCTTAAGCTCGGTGCCTGCCTGGGGCCAGCCCACAAATCCGTCGCCAGCACTAACAACTGTGGTAGCGCATTCCTCCAGCGACTTTTGACACAGTGTTCTTTGACAAACAGCTTCAAACCCAAGGCCCAGGTTTTCAGGGTGTTTAACATGGGGCATCCCTAAATCATTGTAAAGTCATTGGTCCTATCTCCCTGACAAGCTGGATCCCAGCTGATAAGGCCAGTCTGTCGTCTGCCCCCAAGCTCCTCCCTCTCACAGCCCGCCAAAAAGACCACACCAACCAGAACCAGGGCACCTACTTGGTTCCAACTTCCAATTCAAAAGCTTCCAGCTCCACCACCCACAACCCACCACCTTACACCTCACCACACCATTACCTCCCCCAAACCTCCTCCTCCATCATAGCTCGCCTTTCATCGAACTGTGCAGGTTACCGCCAACAAGCACCATTTGACGACTGCGACGTGTCAGGCAGCATCCGTCCCACGTCAAGAGAACGCGCTGCAGCATCAAGACCAGCTCAACATGGCTGCTCCTAACGAAGGCTACAGCCAATACCCACCTCAGTCGTATGGTGAACAGGCCCAATACCCTGACCAAGCTGCACAGGGCTATGAGAATCCGGCATCCCCTCCGTCCCAGGCCGGCGCACAACCGGCCGCCCCCGACCACGGCAGGAAAAAGAAGAGAGCGTATGCGGCCGGCGCATTTGAAGTCGGTGCGGGGGGGAATGCCGCAGCGTTGCCAACAGCAGGCCAGTTCGGAGCTTCTCAACCCGCGGTACCGGCATTTGGAGGATACCCACAGCAAGATGCCCAGCCGGCTCCCTATGTCCAGCCTCCTGTGTACGGGGGAGTCCCACCACAGCAGTACGGCGGTGGACAGCCAGGCGCTGCTGCTGGTGGCTATCAGGCCCCCGAGCCCTATTACCCTTCGGCTGGGGTTCCTGTCGCTGCCGGTGCTGTGCCCGCAGCTGGCGTGGCCGGACTCACTTCAGACCTCTCGTCGATGCACCTGGGAGCCGGAGCTCAACAGCCCCAGCAACTCCCGCCCCAGCCAAGAGCTGTGGCCCTGAACCAGCTGTATCCTACCGACCTCATCAACCAGCCGTTCAATGTTTCCGAGCTGGATCTGCCACCTCCGCCTATCATTGTGCCGCCCAATGTAAGTCCAGCAAGTCCGTTGCCCATCTGATTGTTCTCTATGCTGACCAGGAGGTTGCAGTCTAGCGTTACCCCTTCTCCAGATGCGAACTGCGCTCCGAAATATGTCCGGTCCACACTCAATGCTGTGCCTACGACGCACTCGCTTCTGAAGAAAAGCAAACTGCCTTTCGCGCTTGTTATCCAACCATACGCAGCTCTACATGACTTGGACGACCCCGTCCCGATTGTCCAGGACCAAGTCATCTCGCGCTGCCGGAGATGTAGATCCTACATCAACCCGTTTGTGACCTTCCTGGACCACGGCCACCGGTGGCGCTGCAACATGTGCAACCTTACCAACGATGTCCCTCAGGCCTTCGACTGGGATGCCGCGGCCCAGAAGAGTGTGGATCGATGGCAACGACATGAGCTAAACCACTCTGTCGTGGAGTTCGTTGCTCCTCAGGAGTACATGGTACGGCCTCCCCAGCCATTGGTCTATCTGTTTCTGTTTGATGTCTCCTATGCGGCTGTTTCCACGGGTCTGCTCGCCACCAGTGCCCGGACCATTCTGGATAGCCTTAATAGGATACCCAATGCCGACCGCCGAACCCGTCTTGGCTTTATCGCGGTGGACTCGAGCCTGCACTATTTTGCGGTACCAAAGGACACCGATGAGAGTGGCGAGACGAGCATGCTTGTCGTCAGCGACTTGGACGAGCCCTTCCTCCCGGTTCCTCAAGAGCTGCTAGTACCTCTGACCGAGTGCCGGACGAGCATCGAAAACTTTCTCACCAAACTGCCCGAGATGTTCGTTAACAATCAAAACAACGGCTCCTGTATGGGCTCGGCCCTCAGGGCTGGGCACAAGCTGATCTCCCCTCTTGGTGGCAAGATTGTCGTCTTGAGTGCATCTTTGCCCAACGTCGGCTATGGGAAGCTCGAGATGAGGGAGGACAAGAAGCTTCTTGGCACATCCAAGGAAAATGCCCTGCTCCAGACAGCCAGCAGCTTCTACAAGAGCTTTGCGGTTGAGTGCTCCAAGAACCAGGTGTCGATTGACATGTTCCTCTTTTCGTCTCAGTACCAAGACGTCGCGTCCCTGAGCAACCTCCCAAGATACACTGGTGGTCAGACATGGTTTTATCCTGGATGGAACGCCGGCCGAGCTGAGGACGCCATCAAGTTCGCCTCCGAATTCAGTGACTATCTCTCTTCCGAAATCGGACTCGAAGCTGTCCTCCGAGTTCGTGCCACAACTGGGCTTCGCATGAGCACATTCTACGGCAACTTTTTCAACAGGAGCTCCGACTTGTGCGCCTTCCCGGCGTTCCCCCGCGACCAGTGCTATGTGGTCGAGGTTGCTATCGATGAGAACTTGACCAAGAACATTGTGTGCATGCAAACGGCCGTGCTGCATACGACTTGCAACGGCGAACGACGCATTCGGGTCATGACACTTGCCCTGCCAACTACTACGAACCTTGCCGACGTCTATGCCTCGGCGGATCAGTGCGCTATTACAACCTACTTCAGCCACAAAGCAGTGGAGAGGGCTCTCAGTAACGGCTTGGAGTCGGCTAGAGATTTACTGCAGAGTAAGATTACGGAGCTCCTACAGACATTCAGGAAGGAACTTGCAGGCGGCAGCATGGGCGGCGGGCTTCAGTTCCCAGCCAATCTCCGCGGTCTTCCCGCCCTGTTCCTGGGACTGACAAAGAATGTCGGTCTGAGAAAGTCGGCGCAGATACCATCGGATCTCAGGTCTGCGGCACTCTGCCAGCTTTCAACGCTCCCACTGCCTCTCTTGATGCAGTACATTTACCCTCGGCTGTACTCACTTCACGATATGCCTGACAACGCTGGTACCCCGGACCCTGAAACGAGCCACATCATACTCCCGCCGCCTCGCAACTTGGTGTCGTTGAATCTTGAAAGCTACGGCTTTTATCTCCTCGATGACGGCCAGACGCAGTTCTTGTGGGTTGGCCGTGATGCCGTACCCCAGCTTCTCGCGGACGTGTTTGGCGTTGCAGACCGGACGCAGCTCCACGTTGGCAAGGGTTCGTTGCCAGAGCTTGACAATGATTTTAATGAGCGGGTACGAGCTGTAATTCAGAAGAGCCGTGACTACAAGTCTCGGGGAGTAGGAAGTATCATTGTTCCACATTTGTACATTGTTCGCGAAGATGGCGAGCCAAGCCTGAAGCTCTGGGCCCAGACCCTTTTGGTGGAGGACCGAGCCGACCAAGGGATGAGCTTGGCGCAGTGGATGGGCACACTCAGAGAAAAGGTGAGTTGAACAGAACTTCTACCCTCTATCCGGACAAGACACAGCAGCACTGATACCTAAGATCAGGTTGTCCAATAACAGCTTTTCGCCCGAGCGCTTCAGGACGCCTTTAATGCACGGGTAGAGCTTGTCTGGAGTATAGATTTTGCGGAAACAAGACGGCCGAGGAGAGAGAGAACCTACGAATACAAAGTAGCACGATATGACTAGAGTCGTCCCTCGTCGGTGATATTTTTGTTACTGATGTAATGGATGTTGGTGGTCCTCGAAAGATCATAGCCGACTGGGCTGCCATTGACATCCTCGATGTCGGCTTCCGTTGATATTTGAAATGAACAGACGTGAGACCACCGCAAGCGAAACAACGACGAACTGTCTATGTAATGACATCCTTGTGCTTTGCGTGTGTTTATGTCAGAATTGGCGGCGTGTGATGACGGTTAACCGCAGCAAGGAGGAGGCTTTGGGGTTCGACGTCAGGCTGCTCCGCCTCTGACCCGTTGCGGATGTGATCACGAAGAGAGAGTCACTGAAGAGATATACACTGCTCCTCACGAGGACCACGAGGCTCCATCTACGCAGCCCCGAGGTTCATAGCAATGTTTCACCAGATCACATGGTTCGCGGCTGTTTGGCTCACGGCATTTGACTGCAAGGGACCAACCTGAACTATGTGAGAGTACCAGATTCCACAGGGACTCCAGATACGGGTTTCACCTTCTCAGGGCAATGCACAAGGCACGGGCTCTCACCTCAGATGATTGGCCAGCAGCCTAAAGTGCTTCTGTTTCTGGTCACAAAAATGGCTAGGCCATCCATGAAACCAGTGAACCAGCAGCCCATTGAGACACGCGCCCGAAGGAGGCACATGGGTGTGTCCCCCCATCCTCTTTCGCCGGCGCCTAATTTGAGCTGTGGTTGGCCGTTGAAGCGTGTCATGCATTCGCATTACATCTTCCTCGGGGACCGATGGCCACAAAATGCAGCGTGATGGCCAGCAGTGTGCGCCAATCTGCCACGGCCCGCATTCGAGTTTATCATGATTTTGTTGGACTGTGATGCCCGGGTCCGAAAAGGGAGAGGGGAGAGAGTGGGCAGTGCTACAGAGACACAGAGAGCAGTCGAAACACTGGTGTCGAGACAGTAAGCGGCAGCCGCACATACATTAGCGCCGACGGTTAAAGCCTAGATGGTTCACCACTCAATCACTGCGAGACAGCCAGCGGCCGGCCCAACATGACTGGCAGGTGAAGTCGTTGTTGTGATGGGGTTTCGTGTTTCCAATTGTTCCATTGCCTAGGGACACTTGCCTGGTCTCCAAGTCTAGTACCCTCCCTATACAAGCAGCCCTGGGGCCTAGGTAGTCTCAAGGAACTTGCTCGATTCGGTCGTTGGTCGATGGGACCCCTCAATCTCGTTTTCGGGGGTCGAAATCTCCATCTCAGAACTCTAAAGGCGGGGGGGGGGGGGGGGGGGGGGGCACCCCCCCCTTGCGCCGGCGGGGAGGGGAGGGGGGGGGGGGGGGGGCGGGGGGGCCAGGGCGGTGTGGTGGGGGGGGGGGGGGGGGGGGGTGTGGGGGGGGGGGGGGGGGGGGGGGGGGGGGGGGGGGGGGGGGGGGGGGGGGGGGGGGGGGGGGGGGGGGGGGGGGG
>JAPDFK010000194.1:0-87947 GCA_027569635.1 Lasiosphaeriaceae sp. G1095 | reverse complement strand
TATTTTTTCTTGTTTTGAGTACCACACTATTTTTTTTTTATATTTTTATATATATATAAAACCACCAATTTTTTCCCCAAAAAACAAAAAAAAAAAAAAACAAATGGTGTTCACCAATTTTGTAAAAAAAAAAAAAACCACAACAATGCCCCCCCCCCCCCATCTTTTTTTTTTTTTTTTTTGCACCCCCCCCCCCCCCCCCCCAACTGACTAAAACTTCTCCTTCTCATTCTCACCACTAGGTCTCAGACTCTCTCCGACGACCGTCTCGTCTTCATCATCACCACTGTGAATCGTCGACGCGGCCGTCTTTGGCGGCGGGAAGAGGGCGGCGGCGGTGGCGGCCCTCACACTACTCGCCATCGTCGGGATACTCGGCCTGCGCCCACCATTACCGCCGGCATTACTCTTTGTCCGCGCACGGCTGATGACCCTGCTCAGACTTTTCCGCAGCTCGTACGTGACCTCTGCCTCCTCAGCGGCCTCGGCCTCGGTGATGGTCGGCTCGAGCTGGTGCTGGGCGCGCATGCGCTCCATGACGGCGGCGGCCTCGGCGGCGTACTTGCAGCGCATGCGGATCTGCGCGCCGTACCGGTGGAACAGGAACGGGAACGGCATGCACGCCAGCGCCAGGAACGCCGGGATCGTGCTCGCCCAGTGGATGCCCAGGTCCTTGTACATGTAGGTGGTGAAGAGGGGGAAGGCGGCGCCGAACAGGGAGCGGAGGACCGAGTTGGAGGCCAGCACCGAGGCGGCGAAGATGGTG
Organism: Lasiosphaeriaceae sp. G1095; assembly: GCA_027569635.1. Classification (NCBI taxonomy): domain Eukaryota; kingdom Fungi; phylum Ascomycota; class Sordariomycetes; order Sordariales; family Lasiosphaeriaceae; species Lasiosphaeriaceae sp. G1095. Next base: position 87,181 of record JAPDFK010000194.1, on the reverse strand, counting down.
TAGCTGTCGATGAGGTACGTCATGAGCGACAGGAAGACGAGGACGAGGCCGGCGGCGAAGAAGCCCGAGGCGATGATGGGCACGACCCAGTGGATCTCGGGGCCGTTGGTCCACGCGAACCAAAAGAGGCCGACGGGCAGGAGGATGGAGCCGATGATGGCGGGCGGGAGGCGAGCCTCGGGGGGCGCGTTGCCGCCGTGGGCTGCGGCGACGCGCGCGTACCGGATGTTGTCGAAGCAGGCGTAGCCCACGCCACCCATCATGCCGACGGCCACGCCCAGAAACGCCAGCCCGCCGATGCCCGGGCTCCAGTGGCGGCCGCTCTGAAAGACGATGGGGAAGGCGGCGAACATGAGGTACAGCGTGCCGTAGACGATGGCCATGTAGATAGACGTGAGAAGCACGATGGGCTCGCAAAACAAAAGAACCCAGGGCCGCAGGAGGGCCGTCTTGATCTGCTTGGCCTTCTCGCCCTTGCGGTCCTTGTTCTTCCAGTTGGCCGCGTCGTACTTGGAGACGTACATCTTGCCCGTCATCTTGGAGAGTCTGGCGGCGCGCTTGCGGAGGAGGACGGGGGCATACGTCTCAGGGACAAAAAAGGTGCATGCGATCCAGAGGATGCCGGTGAAGACGGCCATGAGGCCCTCGACCCATCGCCAACCGGCAGCCTCGCCGAGGAAACCGCCAGCGATGGGGCCGATGGAGGGGCCGAGAAAGGGTGCCGTTGCGAACACACCAGCGGCAATGCCTCGCTCTGTGGTGGTGGTGGTGGAGGATTTTAAAGTCAGCTTTCTATTGTATCACCGAATTTTTTTTTTATGAGGGTAGATAGATGTGTGTGAGACTAGGTACTAACCATTGGCGGTAAACATATCCGCAATAACGCCGCCCGAGTTGGTCAGGGGTGAGGACCCAAAGGCGCCGGCGAAGAAGCGGAGGATGATAAGAGTTTGAATATTCTGAGCACCAGCGGCGCCGGCATTGAATGCCGTGAGGGCGAAATACGTTCCACAGAACAAAATCTGTCTTCCGTAAAACTCTACAACCCAGAAGAATCATTAGTCCCAACAACCCCCTACTTCCATCATGAAGAAGAAGAATACCCTAGGTAGTAGGAAAAACATACCGCTCAAAGGTGCCCAAATCAATGGACCAACCGCAAACCCGAGGACAAACAAGGAAATCCCCAGAATCGCCATCTCCTGGGAGATCTTGAAGTCGCGAATGACCTGGACGACGCCGCCCGAGTAGGCGGTACTGGCGAACGCCACGGCGAGGGTGGCCACGGCTTGGAGGGCCGTGATGGTCCACTTCTTCCAGGCCGGGTATTGCATGGGATTGTGGGCGTCCTGCGGAAGGAAGTCGACGATATAGGGGGACTCGTCGGTGCCCTCGCCCTTGTACTGGTGTTGGAGGACTTGGGGGGTGACGCGGAAAGGGTTGAAGACGAGCGAGAGGTGAGAGACATGGTTGTTCTTGTCCCGCTGCTGGGACTCGACGTCGGCCTCCGCTGCTGCCGCCAATGGCGGGGACAAGGCTGTTGTCGCCGTCATTGTGTTGTATAGTGTGGTGTGTATTGAAAAACAAGAAGAATTAAGAGAAAATTATATTGTTGTCTTCATGGAGTGACAACCATGAACCACAAAACAGCAAACAGAACGACGACGGTGGCGGTGACGACGACGATGTAAATATAGTGAGAATAAAAATATGGGAAAAGGAAACAAGAACACAACGTTGGGGTAGGAAGGAGCAGATTCTCTTTTATTTGTTATTGACTTGCCGTGTTTTCCTCGACTCATTTTCCTTTTTCAGTCAGTCCTGTCCTTCTCGAATCCCGTCGGCTTCTGAATTATTAATAGTAGATTGGTTTGCTCGAACTCCGTTCCCGACGGCCAGGGACAGAACCAGTTATGATAGAGAAGGACTCCACACTCGCGGCGTGAGGCTCTGCTCCATCTCCGACTTGCTGGGCCTTGGATACCAATGTATACTTGGAGTAGAGTAGCTGACGGGATGTGACAGAATGACCTTGTCACCCTCCTCGGGACTCTGAACCTGATGAAGGTGAAGTGTTCCCGTAGGAAGAGCCCCCACGCGGCGGCAAAGGTGTAGTATACATGGATGGTCGCGACGTCGTGCGATGGTGCGGCTCATGATGCCATCCACCTCGCACACTTGTCTCTCATGGGATAACCCCCCCCCCCAAAAAAAAAAAACAACAAAAAAAACAAAAACAAAGCCCAGTCTACATGGTTCCCGAAGCCACGTCACATACCTACGCAGTACACAAACAAGCTGAGAGTTTGTAACCACAACAGGTATAGTTGCCTCGCTCATGTCAACTGAACGGCCCACTTACACCGAGCGGGATTCGCTTGTTATCTCATCAACGCCGGTCCCTTATAGTATAAGAAAAATCATTCTATACCAGAAGGATCCTCGGTGGTGGGTCCGAACGGCGGGGACCGACGCAGATGCCTCGGCTCGGTCATGTTGCTTGGCTTGGCTAGCTGGCCTGCTTGGGCCGAGCCGAGTTACGGTGCCAAAGACGAATAAAAAAAAATTAGAATAACAAACCAAAGCACACAATAATAATGTGTACCAAAGTATGATTTCAACCTTTCCCAGTTCACCGGTAACTTGGGGGTGGGCCGGGGGGAATTGACGCTGGCACATGTGTATGTATGAAGTTGTGAAGCAAAAAAAAAAAAAAAAAAAAAAAAAAAAGAGGTACCGAGGGCAAACAAACGTGGGACACGACGGTGTGCACTGTGCAGATTATAAACGGGACTCACAACCCCAACCCTGTATTACAGGCGTGGACCCTTTTCTCAAACTGGTGTTGTTAGTCTCTCTTGTATTGCCGAGCCACTAGCCTCCTTCGCTGGCCAGCGGGTTACAAAAGCGAACAACGTCATACTTTGGTCGCCTGTTCTACTTGTCGGAGATGGATTTCTGTGACTTGACAAAAGTCCTGTACCTGATGAGTTGACATCCATGTCTTCCCTCCGAAAATTATGCATACCTGACAGCGGCAACTCAAACTGGCCAGCGTGCTGTGCTGCTGTGCTGTCACTGCCGCGGCCTGAGCCTGAGCCTTTCGCGGGCCGAGCCGAGTCTGATGCGAACCATTCGCCTGCTTGGAGGTATGTATACGTGTACAGTACCCTGTATCTCGTCAACTGGTCTCCGGGCTGGGGTGGCTCTGTTCTGCCATGCGTTTAGGTGGTGGCTCACCACAACGAAGTTGCAGATGGTGTTTAAGTCAGCGAGTGGCAGACAGACCTGCCGTTGGGATCAGGTACTGCCCTGCCCTGTCACCTGTCCGCCCACCGCATGGCCAGCCAGCTCTGGAGCGAGTATTTTTTTATATTGGCCGATCCAAGACCATCCTCGAGCTTTGCCACTCTTTTCGACCAGAGTCAAGTGCGAGGCATACCAAGTATCACGGCGACAGCGTCGAGTTTCTTGCTCATTCATCAAGAAAAGTCAAGCATAACACCCACCCCCCCCCCCCCCCCCCACAGAACGCCATGATTCCCATGCTTATTTAGAACAAGACCCGTCTTGCTTTCTGAATGCTAGTGATATCCCATGGCTTCGGCCGAGTTTTTCCCATCCACCTCTACCACTCGTGCTCCATCGGGTCGCAGAACTTCATCATCTATGCGTACTCCCAGTAGTCTGGGAACCAGCCAGAGAACTCCCAATCGAGCACGGCGGTGATGCGGCCGGTCTCGTCCACCAGGATATTTCAAGGGGCGATGTCGCCATGCGTGAAGACTGATGTGCTGGAGCGCGGAAGCAAGTCCCGGATGTCCTCAGAGTCGCGGTACGAAAGTCCATTCGAGGCAACGTACCGGGAATAGATACGATTCCGTAGGGCATCGTCGTCCATATCGCGCGGGGATATATAGCTGCGACTGCCGAGGAGGGGATCGAGAGAAGGAGAGCCGTCGACGGTACGGTAACAACCGGGACCCAGATCGCTAGGACACGGTATAGCTTGGATCTGAGCGACCAGGTCCGAAATGTCTTGACAGACGCGACCCTTGCCTGCTTCGTCGAGCGCAGCCCATGCCGACTTGAGCGTCGTCCTCGGCATAAAGTCCATGGATAGCTCGCCGTAGAAAGGGACGCCGCCTTCTTTGAATTTATAGAGGGATCCGCGGACACGGGGGACCGGCAAATTCGGAGCGGACTCCTTGGCGAGGCGCATTGCTCTCTCCTCCGAGGGTCGGAACTTTGCCCCCTGTTTGAGAACAATTCCAGGCTGGATTAGACTGACTGTCGATCCAAAACTGCCATGCAATCTGGCGCTTCTCAAAGTTCGGGTCATCTATGAAAGTGTGTAAAGTGTCAACGGGAAATGAATGGCAAACTGTTGGCATGTTGTTTTCCTACACTCTTCAGACTCTTCGGATTCGGAATCTCTCATAATTGCTGTTGTCTGTCGTGTGGCCGTCTGACCAGCTGAGCGATTGTGAGGGATGAATCATTAACAGGTAGTGGAATTGATGTATTGGGCAAGTTGTTGCGATATCCGCAATCTGGCTCCCATTACATGAGGTATTGAGGTTTATCGAGGTATAGTACGTACTGTATAGGTGCAGTACCTACCAACTTACCCAAGGCTGTTGCATAAGAGCTCGAACCACCTGACCCTACTCTTCCGAACGACTTACCATTTGTACAAGTACCATGTATCCGTACTTCAATTAGAAGAAGGACAAGAGAAAGAAGGAAAAAAAAGGGGGGGGGGGGGTTGCGTCAACTCAATCAGCCCTGTGGCTGGCTGGGTTTCCGCTGTCATCTCAACGAACCACAAAGGTACAGTAGGTATTGTACTACTGACAGGAGCAACATGGAAGTAGCAGCACCAATATCGAAGGAGAAAAAAGAGAGCCGGGCTGCCAACCCTTGCCAGCCCTGCCGCGAGCCGAGGTCCATCGGTCGACCTACCTAGATACTCTACCGATGGCCGATGAACTAATTAACGAACAACAAAGATCACTGATTAATCCCGGATTGTTGGAGATGGGACTCGTAGGAGATGATTGATGGGTGACGTTTGATCACCTACTCATGTGGCGCTGCCGCTGCCGCTGCCGCTGCTAGTGATGGCTGACTTTGTGTGATATGTAATAACAAACTAATTGCCCAGGGGTATGTATAGAGTAAGGTAAGTAGGTACTTAGTCTTCAAAGCCGTCCCAGTCGTCACCGTCAGCAGACTCGGCGCCGCCGTCATCCTCTTCGTCGTCGCAGATATTTAGAGCCTTTTCTCCAGTTGCCTTTAGAGTCGGGATGCCCATCTCATCTCTGACGATGCGCCCGTCCGCATCCCTGACATACGGCCCCTCGTCGTCATTGTCATCTTTTGTTCTAGTTTCCTCCTCACGGACAAACGCCGCCACAAAGAACCCCATGACGCCATGCCCGTCATCCCTGTTTGCCCGGATACACGCCTCCGCGACCGCATTATCCCCCTCGCAGGCCTCGGCCGACCCGCGGACCGGCCACTCCTGCATGCCCCTGACCTGGCGCTCGCGGGGCAGCATCTTCCACCCGCGCTTCTTGGCAACGTCCGACGCCAACGCCTTGAGCACCACGTGCTCGTTCTCCCCTGCATACACGGAGCAGGTCGAGTACGTGATCTTCTTGGCGGCGGGAAACGTAAACGCATGTAAAAGCAGCGAGAGCTGGAACGACGCAAGCGCCTCGATACGCGTCTGTAGGTCCTTTTCCGAGGTGAGCACTGTAGTCTCGCCGTCGTCGTCGACCATGACGGGCGGCGGTTTGCTTTCGCCGTCTTCTCGTTTCCGCTTGTTGCTGTTGCTGTTGTTGTTGTTGTTGTTGTTGTTGTTGTTGTTGTTGTTGTTGTTGTTGTTGTTTTTGGGCGCCGCCGTTGTCGCTATTGTCTTCTTGGTCTTCTTCTTGTCGCCTTTTTTTATTGCAGAGGTGGGAGTAGCTACAGCTGCACTACTCCCTGGGGCTGCTGGAAGATGCAGCTCGGGCGCATCGTCGCGTCCTACAATACCGCTCCCTGAACAGCTCGGGTCGAGCAGCAGTGCTCCTACCTTTTTGTACTGGGCAGCCTGCGGGTCAACTTTCATAAAGTCCTGGCCGGCATTGATCACGGTAAAGCCGTCAGACCCGGCCAACTTGACCATCCTGTCCAGTGTCTTGGCACGAAGTTTGTCTTTTTCAAACGCGTAAATCTTTTGTTTCGCCGCAGTCGGCCCTCCTCTCTCGTGGATAATAGACGCCAGATGTGTCGTCTTGTTTCCCGGAGCCGCACAAGCATCAATGACATCCCCGTCCTCCTCCTCCTCCTCCTCGGGGCGGGGGTCCAGCAGATAGGCCGGGAAGCACGAGGCCTTGTCCTGCAAGATGATGGCGCCCAACTTGTAGGCCTCGGCCTTGGCGAAGTCGAACCCGCCTGGCGAGACGGCAACCAGGTTGGGGACGTGGCCGTCGAGGCAGATTCTCTTGCCGGAAAAGGGCCCGCCGATCACATCTTGAATCGAGGGCACAACTTGGAACCCCTTGAACGTGGTGTCGAGCTGGTCGTCCAGCGTGGTCTTGAGCGTGTTGATGCGCACCCAGCGAGGGTGGACGGGCCCGGTTCTGGACTCGTCCTCGACGAGGCTCTTGAGCGCATCGACGGTCGAGCACTTCTTGCGCAGCCGCGCTCGAGTGAACTCGGAAGTCAACCTCGCCTTGTGGCGTTCAACTGCCGCCCTGAGGCCGTGAGTGGCAGGCAGGGCGATGCCGCTCTTGGACACCAAAAAGTCGTGGACCAGCAGGACAGCGAGGACGGGCGTGAGCTAGTGTGATGAGAGTGAGTGTTAAGCAAGAGAATATAAGAATGAAAAATTTGTCATTTTGTTTGACGCACCTTGCGCTCACTCTCCAGCAATTTCGCATTCTCAATGACCTCCTTCAGCACACCACTCCATTTGCAGCTCTCGAGAGCCAAGGCGTAGATCTGGGCAGGCGGAGATTTCAGTTCCTTGTTGCTGAAAACCCTCGACTTTAGACTTCCGCTTGTCGACGAGGCCGTGAGGAGCCCCGCTGTTTCGTGGTACAGTGACATTTATTCCCTCTCCTCTTCCCAAAATCCAAAATGGGGAGGGGGGCAGTTGATCGACAAGCGATGGTGGGGGATAATAAGAAACGTCTCTAAGTTCCGAGTTGGTGGTTCAAAGTCGAGAAGTTTTTCCTTACAGGGCTAATTAAGGTTAGGCAGGTCTCTCGCCAATGATCCATCACGCAGAAACCCCCACTCCCTGACGTCTATACTAGGCGATTGAGCTGCTGCACATCAACGGCAACCTTAATAAAATTACAGGCGTTATTAGTGATACGGTTAACTTCACAACCTCCAGAATCCGAGCATTTGAATTCACTTTGAAAAAGTCCGAGCATATATATTAACAACAAAGTTCAAATGTTGCAAACAACATGCCAAAATTCGTTGGCGTGCATGTTTATGACATTGAAGGCCATGGCAAAGCTTATCCGATGCGCCTCCCTATAGGTACCTATATAAATGCTTGTTTGTTGTTCCGTCGACTACCCAAGTGGGAAACCGACAAGAGAAAAGGGGTCAAGAAGTGAGGAGGCGAATGCCTCGACAAAGAATCGAAGTGATAGTAGATACAAGAGACTCCCTCCCCAAAATGTGGAGGGGGGTGGTCAGATAAATCCAGCGCGCACAAACAGAAAAAGATCTGGTTTTTTCGTATATCGTCATGAATCGGAAACAAGATGTCCCGCCAACCAAAGGTCATCTAGTTTTTTCCCCTCGCCCAATGCCATGGGCCCCTCCTGTTTCCAAGTTTCCTCCCTAATGACCTCCCGCGGTCCCCAAAATGCTCGAGCACAAATACAATCTCCGACTGGCAAAAATGTCGCCTTGGAACGAAAGAGTTCCAAAGAAGAATAGAAGTCAAGAAAGGAATGAGTGGGTAATCAGCGGCCATAGATGGGGCTGTTGCGATGATGGTGGAGATGGTTGTGCAAGTGGCGCTTGACTTGGGCGTTGGCACCGGGGGCTGTCCCATCTGCGGTGAAGACGCTCAAGGCCCAGCCGCCGCCGCAGATCTGGCCCTTTGCGCCCTCGCAAGCCATGTTGCAGCTGGATTCGGCGAGCTTCTCCGATCCAACCAGGCTGTTGCCGCAGTAGCACTGACCGCCATACTCGGTGCCAGCCACCTTGAAACCCTTGGAAGAGCAATAGCTGACGCAGTTGTCATTGCTAATCCTGCCAAGATTCGGCCGAATCTCGCCGCTGAGGACGCGCGCGCTAGCATCTTTGAAGCAACCCGCATATTTGAAGCCAGCCACATCCGTGTTGCCGCCCGACGGCTTGGGTGCACCTGTGGGGGCAGCAACACCACCGTTTCCGACAACGGTAGCCGTCCTCCACACCGTTGCCGTCTCCCAGACAGTCGTAGTCTTGCCATCATTTATGGGGCCTGGATTGGGTTGATCCATGGCCTTGGAGGTAGTAGCGGACGCAGGGGCAGCTGAGCTTGAGGCTGCTTTGGTGTTCGGAACAAGAGTGGTGGGGACCATGGCAGGTTTGGACGAAGCGACCTCTTTAATAGCCGGGGCTGATGTCTCTGGCTTATCTCCAATGGGGAGAGGATTGGCTGCGCTGGTAACGGGCTTTGGCATGGCGCTGGTAGCAGGCTTCGACGAGGAGCTGGCAGCAGGCGCGTTGGGCGTGGTGCTAGGGCTAGGGCTCGGGGCCGCGGCTCCGGCTCCGGCTCCAGCTCCAGCCCCACCAGTGGTGCCATACTTCCAGCCTTGCAGGGGGTTGTTTCCTGGCAGCTTGTCCAGCTGGCCGCCGATAACCTCGTTGACGGGGCACTCGATGGTGCACGAAGTGCTTCGGTCGTTGAGACCACCCTGCAAGCCAGGGCAGTTTTCCATGCCCGAAGTGCCCGTATCGCAGGTGTCAATGACATGCTGCAGCACGTTCTCGTCCCAGCCAGCAATGAAATCGCCGTGGACCGAGAAGCCGGTCACATCGCCATTGGACCAGACAAAGGGGCTCTCCTTCCCAATCATGTTCTGGAAGCGAGGCAGCAGCTTGTGGGTGTTCCAGTACACCTCGTAGAAGAGGTGAGGCATGTGAAGCCAGCCTTCAGGGCAGTCATGCTTACCGCCACCCTTGTCCGACGGGAACACTGTGTTGACCTTGTAGTTGGCCAGGCCAGCCTTGGGGTTGTAGCACGAGGGGAAGTGAAGATCCATTCGCATGGGCGAGGCAAACCCGTCGCAGTCTTGGAAGGGGAAACCAATGCCCTCTCCCTTGTTGTTGGTGCTTTGGATGCCAGCCATGGACCCATCCGAGCCCGCAGGCCAGGCTGGTGTGTTGTCGTTTGAACGGGGGCATGTAATCGACGCGGCCTGGATGGGGCCTTTGGAAGGGTCCATGTTTGAATCGCCCGTCTTCTGGGGAGCGGTCCTCAGGCCGGCGTTTCCACTGACCATCTGCAGGCCAATGGGGAAAGACTTGATGGGATCGTTTGTCGGCTCAAAGAAGTAGTATACGTTCATGTAGAACATCTCGACTTGCTCGAACTTGCCAGTAATGGGATCCTTGAAGTAAAGGGCCGGAGTCCAGTAGGCACTCAGATCGGCCTTGGGCAGGGCAGTTGTGCAGCGGGATTGGCGCAGTGTCTCGCCGGTGGCATTAAGGCCAAAGTTGCTTGCTCCCATGACCATGTGGACGTGGGAAGAGGGGACGCCGGGGTTGATGATAGGGTCGGCGCGGCAGGTGGTAAGGGGTCCCTTCCCGTAGTGGTGAAGCACGGCGAAGGTGCGGGAGTCCTTGGCCTCGGTGACCGCGGCGGCTAGGGCGGCCAGGGCGAGAGAGAAGCGCATGATGATAGTGTCTGGGCGTTTGTGTGTGTGTGTGTGTAAAAGAGGGTCGTGTATCGTTTGTTGCGTATACGAGGCCAAAAAGGAGCGGCAAGTCTCTAGGACTGCGAGAGATGCTGTAACCGGAGCACCAAAAGGGCAGAAAAGGGGTCGCTAGAGTATCTCGGACTCGATAGCGACTCAGACCAGCTTGTTTTTGCTGAGATCAACAGAGACAAGAGGCAGTTGTCAAGAAACAAGAGATGAAAAAGGACAGGACGTGCTAAGCAGGCTCAGCAGCTTGGTGGTTGAAAGGGAGTGTGGGTGAAGAAAAAGAGAGAGATGAAGGCAAATGCCAAGAAGGGAACGACACAAAGCCCAGAGAAGGTGAAGCGGCAGAACAGAAGAGAGGCTGGAAACGAAGATGGGAAGAAAAGCCGGCTTATAAGAGACTTCGGGTCAGCCCCATGCCCCATGTTGTTGAGGAGGGGGTGTGAAAACGCCAGTACGAGAACGTATGGAGCTTATAGCCCCGCTTTGACAGAAACATGACGAGTTGCGTGAATGGGCAAGCCAGACTAAACTTGATGGAGGTGTGACTTGGGCGGAATCGGGATGGGATGCAAGCCCAAGGGTGACGATGTGAGTGGGTTCGTCCAAGGTTGTGGACGCGGTCAGGCCTTCACTAAGACTTGCTTGTTTTTCTCTTCTGTTTCCATCCGATAACCATTAACCACCAGGTTGTTGCCACGCTCCCCCTCTCCCAAGAGCCAAGTGAGTGGGCAAGTGGGCTAGTGATCCCCCCTGCAGGTGTCTGGTGGGCCATTCACTTGAATGTGACGGTGGGAAGACGACCCGTCTCCGCCACCGCCGAGCGCATTGGGGCTCCCTGGTGTAGTCTGGTAGAGGGATGGGTTGATGCCCCTTTCATCAGAGTTCATCAACCGGCATGGGATCATATGATGACTGCGATCCCGAAGGCGAAAGAAAGCGCGCAGCTTCAGGGTGAGACAGGGTGCAGCGAGACGCCGCCGCTGGCGAAGCGTCTGTCTCCCTGGGTCGGGTTGCCATGATCCATGGGACGACTCTTTGCTGTTGAACTAGTTGGGGCGGCTCCGAGTTCATTCCAGAAAGCAACATGGCCGGCGACAAGCAAACGCAGCGGCTGCCAAAACATTCTGGCCTCGCTGGAATGCCTGGAACTGGGAGGGGGGTGGGGGGGGGGGGCGGAGGCTGGGCCGCTCAGTCAACCAAGAGAGGGGTCGTCGACGCACGAAATGGGAGGAAAGCACTTGTACCTGCATCTTGCAGACGCCACGAGCCTTCGATTGGACCGACGGCTCAACTTTCTGGATCGAGAACTGCAGGTCCTCGGGCGTGCTGAGTTGGCACGGATAGCAAGGGGGTCAAGAGGGGGGGAAAAGCCTCGCGGTGTGGTTGGAAAGCATGTTCGAAAGCGTTCATTTTTTCAGTAGCGTCCAATGGGATGTTATCTCCTATTTTTTGCAAAAGGGGGAAGGTGCGGCCACACCCTGTCATCTCCTCTTGGCGCAGCACCTGCACACATGAGGGATGGCGCCAGGGTTAAGCTTATTCTCCCATCGGACGACTCAGAAGCTCTGGGGGGCTTCCTTCTGTCTGATTCTGCTCGATGGGCCGCGCCAATTTGATCTGATCAGCACCGGGCCAGATTCCGAGACGAGATGACCACAACACTAATCAATTCCAGAAGTACATATGCATAGGGTACTCAAAGAGCAGTGAGCAGTGGAGGGGTAGTTACGGATGTATACTACACAATAGTTGACTTTGGTTGAAGTTTGTTATTATATATATATATGGATTTGGCAGGAAGCCAACAGTCCCTCTCCCCCTATTACCATCGTCCTGTTGGCTGTCAAAAGGCATAGCATAGCTTGTTGGGGGGCAAACCAACGACCAACCCTTTTTTAGGGCAGGATTTCTATTTTTTGGGCCTGGTTTATACACGGGAATGGAACTTACGAGGAGACCTGTCGGACCCAATTTGGCATGCAAAGAGTGGGACATTGATGCCTGCCTAGAGACCCATGGACCGTCGTCGTCGTCAGTCGGTGTCTTTGGCATGTTTCAACTCTGGCCCGCACAGAAGAGTGAAATGTTCCGCGCAACGCCGACCTGACTGACTGGGCCCCCCATCCCGTGCGTGTGCGTGCTGAGCTGAGCTTGCCCCGCCAGTCTTTATCGGTTGGCTGTCGGATGCCGACAAACGGGGCTCGGCCTGTCATTGGGCGAGGGTTTCCTGAAACGCCAAACTTTAATGAGTGACCGGGCCCAGGGTCAAGCCACGGGTGCGACTGCAACCTGGAATTCTTTCCCCCCCACAGCCCGTTGCCCGTTTGTTTGACGGCAATTTTTGTTTTTCGATTCCCATGTCATCGTCGTCTCCAAATCTCCGAAAAACACTGTGGCACAGGACTGTGTGCCCTGCGCAGCAATTTAGCCTCAACGGGATGCCATTGTCTCGGGAGCATGCCATTCCTACCGTAGGGTAGAGAGTATTTCGCCTCGTCACGATCCTTTTTCTTGCGTTTTGTTTTCTAGGCGACCTTGCACCTAGCTTGGTCAGTCACCTGGGGGCAGCCGCTGAACATACCTAAGCAACTAAGGTACCTACCTAGGTACATACCCGGCATGATCCAAGCAGGTGTCCTGTGCCTGCCTGCCTGCCTGTAATCCTGTATGGACAACCAAAGTTAGTAAGTATCACGCGCGCGGTTCAGGCGCTCAAAGAGTCAATTCAACGGGATAGGGCAAGGCAGCTGAAGTTTGAACCTCCCGTTTCTCTTGTCGGTTTTCTGCCTCGATTCCCCAGAGAAAACAAGAAACAAACTGTCCAATGTTTGCATACCACCCTTGCCGCTCCGTTTCACGCTTGAAAGTCTGTCAGTGACCCTGGGTGATGAGCAGCAAGGTCTTGACTTGACACTTGGAATTTCCAAGTTGGAAAATTGGAGCCCCACGGATCACCCTCGCCATGTGTGCCTGGGTCTTGGCGGCCATCCACGCTCTGATTTGACGACTGTGTGTAACCTCGAACCGCCTTTTCGAGTTACCGCTCGCATTCACATTCACGGGCCGGACCTTGTACTTGGACAACGGCGGGAAAAATCACACACACCATAAAAATACAAAAAGGTCGTCGCGGCCGGCGGCTTATTAAGTGGGCTTCGGGTGACCGCATCTCTCGAGCTGGGGCTGGTTGGTATTGGGCAGCTCACCCGAACAAGTCGGCTCCCTTTTTATTGATTTTCGGAACCAGGCGTCTAAAGTGCAGCTTCTTGAGGGCTGTAAAGCAGAACGCCTCCCAGCAGATGGTGAAACCACAAGACTCACACTAAAGTAGAGTAGCAATCAAGAGCTTCCCGTCACCGATGACGATGGCACGAGGTCGTCTGTCTCTGTTTGTCAACAGGTAGGTACTGTACCGATGTGGGAGGATCCCCGCTCTTCCGAGGTTGTCAACCCTGGGTTGCTCCGTGCCTCCTTCAGGCCGGCGCATTTAGAGTATTTCTTTGCTTGTCATTTTGTCAGGGGCATTTATTTCCCCCTATCCTCGAGCCCAATCGAAAAATCTCACATGTGGCGTCATGTTTTCCTCGAGATGCTATTACAAACAAAGTAACCAAAGATTTTGTGGCCATATTGTCTCTCATTTTATCAGACACATACTTGACAGCTGTTGACGCTAACATACTTTCTCTTCTCTGAACCCGAAATTAAAACAAACAGCAAGTAGTACAACGCACACAGGCTTGACTTAGCTTTCCCAAATGTTGTGTTGACGTGGCTGTGGTCGACTCGCTCTGCTGGCTGCCACACTCTCCCTTTGCATCCCGACTTTGCATCCCGTCTTGGCATCCTCCCTCTGCATCCTCCCTCTGCATCCTCCCTCTGCATCCTCCCTCTGCCGTGTATTTTTTTTTTCTCCTCCCTTTTCCGGCTGCAAACCTGAAAGAGGACATATGTCGTCTCCCGTCACACCAATCCTCCATCCACATCGGATTTTACGCATCATATCCTCAAAAGTCCGAAGTCGAGCCAGATAGAGAGAGAGAGAGAGAGAGAGGAGCCAATTATCTCCTATCTATAAAGGAATCGGGGGGTGGGTAGCTGCACGAGACAGACACCAAAACCCTGATCCTAGGCCAATCAATTTCCATTTCGTTTCCCGAGTCTTTTCTGTCATTCACACCAAAAAAAAAAAAAAGGAGGCTGTGTCAAGAATTAGGAAAACGTGTCTTATTATCATGAATGAGATGGACGGACGTATGTGCTTGCCATTACACAAAGACAACGAGACTAATGATTTCATGCTGGATCAACACCATCACTGCCTTTTTCTTTTTCTTTTTGTCTCTCTGGTGTGGGACGTATTAAGTCAGTCCTGTTTGTGATGGACGTCTCACCTACTTCTCTTTTAAAAGGAAATTTTTGAAACAAAAAAAGATGAGAAAATTGGCTTGCAGCAAACAGCAGAACCCTCTCACTACGGGTTACAATACATACAAACATACATTCCACACCACCCACTACCACCCTCCCCCATCAAGAAACCCCAATCACACTCTTTACCCTAACCATCACTCCAAGACGAGGTACCTGTGCGTAACCGACTTGGCACCCTCGATATCCCCCAACAAATAGCAGATAGTGCGGATATTATACGCAGCCTCGACCGTCAAGTCCTCATTTCCAATAGCATAGGCAACAGCAGGCGGGCGATCCAGGGCCTCCCTTTCGGCCAGGACCTTCTTGTAATACTCGAGCGCCAGATTCGACAAACCAATGAGGGAATACGCGCGGGCCATATTGAAATGTGCCTCCATGCGCTGGCCCGTCGAGATATTCGGCTCCGCGAGACGATTCTCGTAGTATCTAAATAGGAACCCAAAGGCCTGCATGAGCAGGAACTGGCGCTGGGTGGCTTGGCGCTTGAGAGCGTAGTGGAGGTAGGCGAGCCCCGTGCTGAGGTTTATGAGGCAGTTTGTGGGGTCGAGGGAGGCGGCTCGTGCGAAGTACGAGAGAGCGTAGGTGTAGCTGGTGGTGGAGAAGAGGATATGTCCATAGATGGTGAGCAGACAGACGTCGAGGCCTATATCGCCGCCGCCGCCCCCTGTTGTCGAGCGGTCCGACTTCATGACGATGTTGTCCATGGTTTTGATCTGGCGTAGGATGAATTTCTGCGCTGGGCCAGAGGTATACCACGAGACGGGCGTCTGGCACACGCGGCACATAGCCGTGAACATGCGGTAGGAATCTGTCCCTGGCATGTAGTCTCGCATGAAGTAGCGGGCAATCGCCACGCAAGTCTCTTCGTCGCCGGCGTACACGGCGCACGATGCCCAGGCCACGTGGATGAGGAAGGTGTTCTCTTGCGAGACCCATACCGTCGAGTCCCGAGCCGCATGGCACACGACGTAGGCCTCGCGGTGCTGCCCGGCTCGGACCAGACAGAAGGCGTAATCGAGGAAGATGTCGAGCCACTTGTCGAACGTGATGCCTCTGTGCTCTTGGGGGAGCTTTGCCGGCTGGTTGGGATCCTGTTCTTGGCCTTCGGCAGGTGCCAGGTTTTGCTGTAGTCGCTCGGCCATGGCGGCGAGCTTCATGTTGCGGGCTGGGATAGCAGACTGCCCTTGCACATTCCCGCCATATCCCAGATACTTGATATACTTCTCCCAAGGGTAGAAGCGCTTGTAGGATCGGAAGTCCTCTACGAGATCCTTTGCAGCCTTCATCCAAGTTGCCGTGGCTTGCTCGTCTCCGGCAGTCACGCGGTACTTCAGCTCCTGTACCGCTTGGAAATTCTTGGTTGCCTCCGCCGTCATCTCCAGCTCCTGCTGCTTTCTCTTCTCGGCATCGATGAGTCGCCGCGGCACATACTTTGACTTTTTCTTGGGCGCATTTGGGTCCCTGGGTTTCCTTTCCTTCTTCGCCCTTGGCTTTCGCGGCCCATAAGGGCCTCGCCGTTTCCGAGGCTTCTTGCCCCCCTCTTCTCCCTGCCTGGCCTCGAGGTTCAGGGCCTCGCGCACGAGAAGGAAGGCCTCCTCGCGGCCATCTTGCTCCTCGCCCTCGTACATGTTCGCCAACTGCACGCGAGCCTCGATGTTATCCTCGTCGTCCTCGATTGCCGCGATGAAGCATTCCTCAGCGGCTGCTTTGTCCCCGAGAGCGATGTGGCACCGTCCCAAGCTCACGTAGACATCGGCGTCCACCATGATGTCTCCGCTCAAGTCTGCTATCCGTCTGTAGAGGTTAAAGTAGAGCATGGCTTCTTCTGCCTTTTCCCCTTCCAGCAAGGCGACGCCGATTTCTTTCAGACAGTCGGGAAAGTCAATAAAGTTATCAACTGCCGACTCACTTGTCGGGTTGAGCAGCGTGAGGTGCATCTGAGCCTCATAGTCGTGACCAAGTTTCCGCCGGTATACATATAGCTTGGCTCTCAGATCAATTGGGAGACCTTGCCCGTACGTATCCTGGGGGTATCGAGCGGGCTCGAATTCCGGGACCTGGATTCGTCTGTCGTCGTGCAGATCCCACTCCCTGTCGTCGAACGCCCACCCGTCCCAGTACATCTCAGCTCGCCGGCCCAACAGCCAGCGGGATATCTCCTTTAGCTCCTGTGCGCCGGCCTGCCACTGCTCGAGGATGGCGAAGAACTCGAGATAGATGCGCAAATCCGACCACTCGAACCTCCCCTCCTCGGCGTCGAAAGTCCCCGTGGCCTGCAGGTGGTCGATGATGTGCCGGTACGCCTTCTTGGCAATCTCACAGCTCTTCTTGGGGTCTTTGGCATCCAACGCAACATCGGCAATGTTTCTCACGGTCCGGATGTTCAGGGGCCGGTACTGCAGCGCCCTCTGGTACTGGTGCAAGGCCATATAGGCGCGCCCCTGCATCATCAGGGCATCGGCCTTGCCGGTACGAGCCTCGATGTTGGACCGATCCGTCTCGAGCACGTGCGAGTAGCAGATGATAGCGCGTTCCAGCGCCTTGTCCTTCTCAGGCCCGTCGTCCATGTCCTCGACACCATACAGCGCGTTCTGGGCGGCCGTCATCCAGACGCCCACGTGCTTGGGGACGAGGAGGGCGGCCGTCATCTCGCACAGGGTGGCCTTCTCCCGGTCTCCGAGCTCCTCGTGAATCGTGCGCAGCAGCGTCCAGGCATTGTACGTCTCGCTGTTGACGCGGACAATCTCGCTCAGTATGTCCAGGGCGCTCGGGTAGTCCCTCCGCTCGTAGGCCTCTTTAGCTTGCGACAGAAGGAACAGAATGTGCGGCTCCGGCGGTGCCGGCTTCCGAGGCCCTAACCTTCGGACTTTACGGCCTGTTCCTGCTGCCTTGCCAATGCCGCTGCCGCCACCACTCCCGGGCGGTGCCGGTCGGGTGTGTGCTGCCGACCCAGACGACGCTGCGTTCCTCCCGCCTCGCTGCTGAGCCACGAACGCCTCGCGCTGTTTATCGAACCTGGCGCAGTCTGCGCGAACCTCGAGGGTGTCCGAGTCTGGATCTGAGATCTCGCTTTCCGCATCATCATCATCGTCGTCGGCAGCGGCGGCGGCGGCGGCGGCGGCGACGACGACGGCGACGCTGGCATTGCTTACCGGAACGGTGCCCTCGAGCTGCAGCGCTGGATCGATGTCCATGTCGCTCATGAAACGAGCCGTAGTCGGCACACCCGCCGTCGGCAAGTTGACATCCATCTTATCCGCCATCTCGATGATTTGTTTTTCAGCCAGGGTTGCCCAGCAAAAAGCCAAGTAGTCGTCGGTGTGAACTTTATGGCAGTCCAGCAAATGTAATGTTGCTTTCCTTTCCGTTATCGAAATGGAGAAAAATAAGCAACAAAGGACGTCATAACGGCTTCGCGCCTGCCTTGTGAATTCCTAACTCCGAGGGCATGCCTGGCACTGGATGGTAAAGAAGTTGTTAGATAGGTAGGTATGCCTGTTGTTCCTGCACCAAGGGTTTTCCACCCTCTCCTAAAAAAAATTAAAAATAAGATTTCGAATCGGTATCAAGAAGTCTGTTGCAGGGATTCGATGGCCAAGTTACCTACTCAAAAATCGAAAGAGCAATTTTTAGTAGCGGATTTGTTAAGTTGAGGTGAAACAATCAGCCGTTAATTGGAAGTCTCCAAGTTTTGGTGTTCTGGGCTGTGGCTCCTTGTCCTGTCCGTGGTGGCTAAAAAGACCTATTTTTAAGCTCAAGTGCAGAACTATCACAAACAAGCAGCTTCTTGGCTCCACACAAACCACCTGCATTCCCGTTCTTGTCAAGACATCAGAAAGTTACAGGAAATGAAACCTGGGCGGGGCTATATTTTGTGGGAAAGGCAGAGATATGCAAGCATCCTAATTATTTCTTGATTACGAAAGCTGCCTAAAACCTTGATAGACTTCCAAGACTGTCCGATTCGAAGACCAAAACAAAAGCGTCCGACGCATCCCAGATATGGCCAGTCAAATGCCATGTAGACGCAATGATACATTTTGTGCAATATCTTCTTTTTGTATGTACTTTACAAATCGCCTATATCCTCAAGGATATAGCTGGAAAATCAGGTAGCAAACGCTGTGAGGTTCCACTCGCTGAAAAACGGATCGCCATCTCCACCCTGACCCCTAAAAGTATAGACGCTTTTCCTTGCCATTAAAGGGATTGAAACGATTCGCGTCAGGGCCATCCTGTATCCTATATGACGTGTGCAAAAGATCGTTGGTCGCGGTGCTGTGGAGATTGTGGTCAAGTATCGGCTGAGCCTTCTAGGCCAGCTTACCCACGTCCCGAGCCTCTTAACACAATATGTTAGCCTTGGTCAGAGTACGTTTGCCTTGTCCGAGACTCACCCTTGACCTGCTCAAACACTTTCAGCATCTTGCGCCTAGCGCCTAGCGCGTTAACACCGCGCTCCTCGAGTTGCTTGTCATCCAGCTCCACGAGCTCCGTCCACTTCATGTCTTTCAAGTTGTCCGTGTACTTGTGGAGGCGAAGACTGCGCAGCCAGCTAGGGATGTCCTGCAGAAGAGTAGGGTCCGTGGGATCCTCAGGCGGCTTAGAGCTGCCTCTCCGACCACGCGGGGATCGCCCTCTGGTCATATCGGAATGGTCCGAGAGATAACCCTCGTGACCACCCAGTCCAAACTGAGCCAAGTTCACTGGAGCCAGTCCATTGTTCATTAGCTGAGAACCCCCGTCGTACGCACTTAGGAAGCCGTTGCTTTGTGGAGACGTAAAGGCAAAGGCCGGGCCGTAGTTCTGGACAGGCATGCCGGGCGAGCTGGGCCTGGATCGACCACCAAAGCTGAGGCTCTGTTGCTGCAAGGCCATCATGTGGTCCCGGCTCAAAACCTGCCCGTGCTCATTGACCATGACGATGTTAGTGCCCTGCATGCCCGGAGCACCAGGAGAAAGCGGGTTTGGATGACCAGGCGCATCGTTCGAGCGAGCCCGTCGGTACTTGCGCACATCATCCAGAGCGAATCGGTTATTAACCGTAGAAAGCGCTGCAAGTTTCATGGCGGTAGCATTCGCCACCATGTCGGCGTTGTTTCCCTGAGACTGTTGGTTAAAGGTTGGGACCATGGGCGTATTGAGCTGCGAGGCCCAATTGTTGCTCGTGTATGGTGACATCAGGGGCATGTCCGATTGGTCAGCTGCCGTCAGCGTCGTGTTTTGGATATTCGAGTTGCCCGAGATTTGGTGACGAGGTGATCGCAAAGCACCAGCCGATGGGGGAGGCTGCACAAACTGGCCCATGGGGGGTTGACCTGAGGAGGATTTGGGCCGAGACGAGTCGTTAGGCCCCCACGGCGAGGTAGGATTCTGTCCGTTGAGGTCGTCCTTTGGAGCGCTGATGGCGGGGGCAGCCAGAGCAGCCGCAATAGAACCACGGTTGTCTACCAAGCTGTTTCGGGTTGAAGTCGGAGGATTGCCCGTCTGCTGAGTGAACTTGGCCTTCTCGGTCGCAATAGCCGCAGCCGCGTCCGGAAACATGGCGTTGATCGTCGATGGGTCCAGGCCAGAATGACGCTTTACGTTCGGGCCAGGGCTCGGACGAGCAAGTGAGTTTCGAGCAGATCCAACGTCCAGCTTGCTCATGGCATCGCTTAGACGATTCGACATGGGATCTGAGGGGGGGCATGTCATATTAGTTTGAGCCGAACAGAAATAAGTGATGCGAGTGCCGACGAACCTTTGTCAAAATTTGCAGGTGACAGAACCCCCGACATGGGATGGCTCTTGCCCATCTGCTGCAGAACTTGGATGAAGAAACGAATCTGAACCTGTGTAGTCTGCTGGAGGAGGGCATACAGAGCCGCCGTCCGCTCCGCCTCACTAAGGACTCGGAACCACTGTTCAATAGCACTCAGCTCGTCTTTGAAATCTTGGTCGAGCGTCGCAGCAGCCATCTCTTCCAACGTAGTCTCATATTGGTCAATATCGGCGATCCACTGCTGGGCGAGTTTGTCTTGGGGGTCGATCTCGGTGTTTCCTTGACCATGACCTTGCTGCGTCTGGCCGTAAAAGTCGGAAGACGGGCGGATGCGGCTCGCGGCTGCCTGGCCCGTCAGGGCGGCCACGTCGGCAGAGGCACGTAAGCCATGACCGGCACCAATAGCCCGTGACGAAGGAGGTCTCAGCGAAGAGACATTGCTCGCCTCCGGGGTGCTATTGCGATTGCTCATGATGTTGGACATGTTGAGCATAATCGTGACCAGAGCTGGTGAAGTCGAGGAAAGGTGGGGCTGTCTCGAAGACGACAGACGGGCGGTGCCTGGAATAAAGAACGAAGTGCTCGAGGGTGAAGATTGCCAGGCGCCTGGTGCCGGGGCAAAGATGAAACAGGGCACGCGGCTGTTCGAAGGTTAGCTGATGCCGTGGGCGATCTGTGGTCCGTGGCACGCATGCGAACGTGCAGTGTTTCGCGATTTCCCAAGGACCCAGTCTTTATGCCGGCAGAGGGATGTTTTCTTTTTTAAATAAAAAACATAATTTTTTTTTTTAAAGCATACCTGAATAATTGAGCCTGAGGCAGAAGCGATATAATATGTAATTGAAATTATGTTCTGGCTATTAGAATGGTGTTATCGAGACTTTCGAAGTCGAGGGCGGGGAAGAGGAGAGACGAAAAGGTGCGAGACTTTCGAAAACTCCTGCAGTAACCGGCTGGCCTCAAAGGAGAGAGTCGAAAATCGCGATCAGGGTCGTCAGCGAGCACGAGGTTCTGTGGGAAGTGAAAAGAGTCGTGTCAGCAAAAGAAAAACCAGGAGCAAGGGAGCGAGCCCAGCCTCGAGCTGTGGTAAGTAGGCAAGGCACGTCTGCGGGGTGAATGCGGCGCCGAGCTGTGCGGCCTCCGTTCGATCGCCAGAAGCTGACAAGCCTTGGAGAGAGACGGAGACAGAGAGAGAGAAAAAGGTGCCGAAGATGTAATGGCCAATGTCGCCTTTAGACGTTGAGGAATAAAGAGTTTTGTGCCGCGCCGACTTCTCCACCGCGAGCGCCTCAAAACCCTCTCTTCTCCAAGTCGTTGCGAAAGGGCAAAAAGGAGGCTGTTGTTGCAATGGCTGGCCAGTGGTGGAGCGAGAGGGGGGGGGGATGTGTGCGCTGGAAACCGACGTGGAAGTGTATTGTGTGACGTACCCATTAAAAGCAGTTTCAGCGAAACTCGAAGAATCCGAGGGTGAAGGGAAGAGAGAAGCTGTACTCCGTCTCCGACCTGAACCAGCAGTTAATGATGGTTCTCGGCGAGGGCAGGACACAGGAAGAGAAATGGAGGCTGGACTGGAGAAGAAAGCCAGGAGGCGGAATGGGCCAAGAATAAATTGGAAGGGACTGAAGAAGCTATGGACCGTCTCGTTAAGCGGGCCCGCAACAGTCACAGACCCGTAAAACAGCAGGCTGCCCGCCCGCACAGCAGCGCTTCAGCGCTTCAGCGCTAACCAGGCTGAGGCCAGTCCAGTCCGTGTCGACTCTGGGGTGTGGTCGGGGTGTTTCGTCTCCTCCAATTCGGCAACGCTCGGGAAAAAAAACCCCCCAGCTACAACGGGCGGGCAGTTGGATTAGGCCACCATTGGGCGGGATTCAAGGCAGCCTTCTCGGTCCAGGACGTATTATAAACCACTCTTGGTAATAAGTAAATTGTCTCTTTGTTATTTGGCTTTTTTGCCTTGTTTGTCAAAAAGTTTTGAAACCATCCATCCGTCCTGTCTGCGCCCTCCCTAAGGACCCAAGCTACCACCTACCTTCCCCTACCCCTTACTTCGGTTGTGCCTTGCCTTGGGGGTGATCCCGATCTGGACTCGCGACACCCCTCCGCCCCGGACCTTGCTGCATCGTGCCCGCTTGTCCTTGTCGGCCGCGGAATACAGCGCGTGACTCGCTGATACCCGGAAAGGCGGCAGTGGGGTCAGAGATTCAAGTGTCGCCTTCTCACCCCTGATTTCTACCCAAATCCCCGCTTCGGTTGCGGCGGGGCGGCACATTCTGACAACATCCATCCTCTCGCACCTTCAGGCCACGGACACACCAAGCATGAGACCAGCCCGATGGCCACTAGGTTGGCCAAGCCTCTTGGATTGTTATCCCGGTTTCCGGGTCATCAAAGGTGTTGAGCGCCTTTTTCACTTGCTGAACAAAATCGGGGTTGATATTTTTTTGGTAGAATAAAAAATGAGACCATAATAGGAAGAGCAGTTTTAGCCCGATTCCCACCGGGTCTTGCCCCTGAATACGTGTACATGCCCAAACAAACCAGACAAGCTGAGTAGGACAAACTGGGTCTGACAGGAGATCAAGTTTTAGAGCCACCAAACGACCCAAACGGGAGAGACCGGCCATCCTGGAGGGGTGGCCGAGTTTCCACATCTAGAATAAGTACTTTGGGAGACAGTGCCAACCGTCCACTTTTGGTTCTTAAACATCCGCGACCTGCAGCATTCACACAACCATCAAAGGAACGCCGTGGGACAAAGTCAAATCCAAGCAAGAGGCCAAAATCAAGCAAAAGAACCAGCAGGAGATGGAACGGGGGAAGAGATGGACCCCCAGAGAGTAAATGTCGCCTCGGCTTTCATGCACCAAGATCTTTCGTGTGATAAGATCGAAAGTGTTTGGTAATAGCAAGGCTTGTCTTTCTTGGCACGAAGAATTATTCCTTCAACAACGGAGCTTGGGGAAGAGCTCGATGTTGTACACACAAATGCCGTTTCTCGTTTGAGATGCTGGGAAGGGGGATGGGAGATGGGCAATGAATATAGGGGGAGGGAGGAGGGAGGAGGCCAGATCGCGCATCGTTCGTTCGTTCGTTCGTTCGTTCACATCATGTCATGTCCCAGCACACAGACAGTAGGTATCGGTCAGGCGATCGCGGGGACGCACACTGGCAATTCCGCCTCTCGCACGAGGCAATGCATTCCGTTGAATGATGACGCCCTAGATAACACCTCCCACAGCCGGCCCAGTGACGGTGCGTCTAATCGCTCCACCGCGAATTCCCTCGTAAAGGTCGTGTCCGAGGATGGTCTCCCAACCGCATGCTGGCTCGATCTAAGCGGACTCCCGCTTGCCCTCCTTGAACTCCTTCTGCAAGATATGTCAGCAGTCTGTCGCGGCGGGGGGTCGGTCATTCTCGCGTCGCGGCGTACCAGTGCCTTGGCGGTGCCGTGGAGCGCATGTCTGTGGTTTCTCCGGAACTTGGGATCGGTGCCGTTCAGCGAAGGGTATCTCGCCGTCTTCGGCTTCTTGATACTACATATCCAACTCTTGTCAGCTCAAGCTCAAATCAATCAATTCAGGGCCTTTAACGCACCCATTCCGGTGCGATTTGCGAGACTGATTGTGTTGCGAGGAGTTCTTGGATTCTATTGAGAGTGTCAGCTAGATATCGCTCACCGAAACAGCGGAACCAAATGGAGAGAGAAAGGGTAGAACGAGAAAACATCTCAGTCAGTGGGGAGCACGTACTAGCCATTTCGACGACGTTTCGGTTTCAATTTGGCGAGATTCCGAGTTCAGCGGGAGTTGTTTGTCTTGGTTGTGAAATCTGGCGATGGCGAGATGGTGGTTTTGGATGCACAAAGTGTGAAGGAAATTCGACGCATAGGGCTTAATTTGCAGGATGTGGCGGCTAGTGTGGCTGATGGGGTGGATGAGCGTCACTCGCCGTGAGCCACAGAGTGGCTTCAGCCCCTTTCGCGCCAGCCATTACAATCCAATGACCAATGCCAGTTTATTGGGGCAAGGGGTCTATGGAAAAACCTCCACCCGTAAGTAATTGTTACTTCAGTTCTTGAAAACGTCACCACACCGAAACTTTCCAACTTTGCATTCAAACTGCCAATTGCTCTCAGGAGAAAGTATATCATTGTGTTCCTTAGCTTTGCGTCTTCTCAATTATCTCATTTTCCATTTTTCTTTGTGTGTTTTGGCTATTTTGTTGTAGACTAGCAAAGACTAAGGCCAAAGAAGGGAAGGCTCACTCAACATAAAGGCAGAAGTTCATTTTATGCACATCCTTAGCGTTTGGCTACTGCCAGCAGTGACTTGTCAATCAGGCCCTTAGTAAAATTGCAAGAGGGGTTGGTAGCCAGGGTGACAAGAGTGGTACACAATGGTCGCGAGGTCGATGATGGGCAGGTATGATGGATTGGCAACACTGATCTCTAGCTCTCTCTAACTCTACGGGCGCGCGGCCTCCTCTTTATGCTCCAAGCCCGTGCTCTCAGCCCCACACGAGCCACACAGCCCGCCACAGTTCCACTG
The DNA here is from genome assembly GCA_027569635.1 of Lasiosphaeriaceae sp. G1095. Taxonomy (NCBI): domain Eukaryota; kingdom Fungi; phylum Ascomycota; class Sordariomycetes; order Sordariales; family Lasiosphaeriaceae; species Lasiosphaeriaceae sp. G1095. The sequence goes on along the minus strand of JAPDFK010000194.1, from coordinate 62,501 downwards.
GCGCAACCCGCCGTGACAACTGCTTATATACATAGTTGGAAGACTAAGCTCCCTTGTAAAGGTGTGGTTATGCCACAGTGTGGCTCCTTGTGGCTTGCAGGGTAGTGCGTGCGCATGGGTGGGGGGCGCGCATAGATAGGTTAGGGGAGTGTATGTATTAGGGTACTCCTTCCTTACAACTATCCCCCCTTCTGTAGCTGACGTCCTCATCGAGCTTCTTTATTTAGTTATCCTTATTCTTCTTTTAATAACAAAAGTTTTAATAGCATAGCAGTTAGCGTGTTAGTTTCTTAGCTAGAGGTTAAAGGTTTGAATCCTTTTTAAAGTATTTTTATATCCTAGTTTATAGGAATAGGTTAGGATATAGGAATACTTTTTCTTTTTAATTAGTTATTCTATTTCTAATGTTTTTATTTTACTTTCTTTTTATATTTTCCTAACAGCTTGTATACATTAGTTAAATGTTTGTACAATTTCTAAATATTATATTTTATAAGCCAGTTTACCTATTTAACTAAAAACTTTCTTTCTTTTCATATATCTTTATATTCTATAATATCTTCTACTTTTTACTCTTCTTCTTTATTTACAATCTCTAGTAATAATGTGGGAATAGTAGCCCTTTGAGGGGCATAAAGCATTGAGAAGGTAAAAGGGGTAGCCATCACGTGACCACAGGGACCATAGGGACCCACATGGATCGGTGTCACGACCCCGAGTTATGACCTGCACAAAGCAGGTACTAGGGTTAGGGTTAGGTATGAGGGTGTGCTCACAAAGCGCACAATAGCAGATAGAGTAACAAGGGTCATATAGTTGTAACCAATACAATTGCTAAGAGATACTTTAATAATTGCTGAAGTATCCTAGAGACCCTTTAGCCTACTTGCTTATATAGAAATACTTCCTTACATCCTGTCGTCCCGAATACCGGGACTGCAGGAGCAATCCCCTAGTCCCGTCCTACGGAACACTAGGACTAAGCTAACTGGTCAGTGCTCGCCCTGTCCTATTCGTCCTACGGTCCCAATACACGGGACTCCGGGACGGCCCTGATTGGTCAACTCGCCCAGAAGGGTCCCACTGGTCCCGCCTGGAAGTGCTGCCTAAGGCTGCACTCTACTGCCAATCAGAACCGTGATACTGAGGGATTACTTTTGCGGTTCCAATGTTTGGGACGGTGGGACCCGAAAAACATTTTTATATAAGCAAGTAGGCTAAAGGGTTTTTAAAACACTTTAGTAGTTATTAAAGTATTTTTTAGTAATTGTATTAATTATAGCTATACAACCTTTGTTATTTTATTTACTATTATGTGTTTTATAAGCATACCCTTATACCCAACCCTAAGTCTAGTATTTGCTTTATGCAAATTATAATTTTAGGTTATAATACGTTAATAACTTATTAAGGGTTACCTGTAAAGGATAGTCGATATAAAATATTCTAGTTGTTTTGTTAGATATTATTAGAACTCTGGAGCTATTTTTAGAAAACAACTCGCTAGCTAACTAGCTAGTATAGTTTTAACTAAACGATATATTAGTAATAAAGTTAATTACAAACCTACCTGTTAAAACGACAAATTTGGGAAAGGTAATTGCCCAACTTAAGGGAAAGTTTGTAATATTTAGAGCCCAATAAAATATACTATTATAATATAATGCTAATAAGTTTAAAGTAAAATTCGACTAGTTAATACGTTTTAGAGGTAATAAGAAGGAGTTTTAAAGCTTTATTATTACGTATAAGTCATACTTTACTTACTATTTAGAGAAGTTTTTACAAACTTATAATAAAATTACTTTTATAATTTTAAAATTAGAAGGAGAAGTTTGAATATAATTTAAACTTATTAAAAAAGATTATATGGAAAATAGTACTATAAACTAGGAAGATTTTATAATACTAGTTTATAAACGTTTTAACGATTTTAAAGAAGAAATTTTAAAGGTTTTTGGAGAAGTTAATAAATTTAAGCGTAGTTAAGAGCATTTTAATGCTTTAAAATAAAAAGGAGTAGTAAGCGCGTACGCTTTTGCATTTTGTAAGGAAATAATTAATATAGAGTGGGGTGATAATGCTCTTATCCCTACGTTTTATAAAGGACTTAAGGGTAGGGTTAAGGATGCTTTTACTATAATTTTTAAAAAAGTTATATTTAACAAAGCTATTAAGTAAGCAATATAAGTAGATAATAAACTTTATTAGAGGGAGTTGGAGAAGAAAAGTGAATATAAGCCCTACTGTACCCGTCCAAACGAAGAACAACGTTGTACTTAGCAAAGTATAGCATATAGCACTTACGTAAAACCTATAGATATAAACGTTATAAATAAGCAATGACTAAAGCGCGATAAGAAAAATATTAACTACTATTATTATAATAAAAAAGAACATTTCGTTAAAAATTACACTAGTACGCTAAAGCTTAATTGGAAAATAGTACTAAATAAAAATGTTTTTTTTATAAAACGAAGCTAAAGTGCTAACGATTTAACTAACGTAGAATATAAGGTTTGTACGTATAGAAGGCAAGTACTTAATTAAGCACGCTTAAAATTAGCCCTACTAAGAAGCTAAATTTCCTTATTAGAAAGTTAGGCCTTAGTCTTAATAAGAATAACTAAAGCTAGAGAAATTAAGAACGTAGCTAAGGAGGTTAATATAATTAATTATAATGAACCTACGAATAATTTAATTACTTTAAAAAAGTACAATTAATATAACTTATAAAAACTCATTTAAAAAAAAAATTTATAAATGAAGTTAAAAAGTAATTATAAAAAGTTAATTTTAAATACTTTTAATAAAACGAATAAAACTTATTAATAAAGTTATTTAATTTCCTAAACAATTGTAATTTAAACGAATAATTTGTAAATGTAATATTATTTTTAAAATAATAATTAAGCTTATAATTAATAGATTTTAACAAGTTAGAAAAGTTTGCACTAATAGTTATAAAACTATAGTACAAATGAATAGTAAGAAATGCATTGTAGCTGCACCCACTACATTCCCGCTATAACGAGGTAGCGTAGTATTATTGTATGCATACTGCGTACTTAAAACACTTTGCAAGGAAGCTGTAAGAAGTATTATTTTTTAAAAGACAATAGGAGGTAAGAGTGCTTTAGCTAATACAAATAGTTGTAAGCAATTTAAATAAAGAAATGTTTAAAATAGCCTAAAGTACTAGAAGGGTCTTTCGAAACTACTAACATTTTCTTATTACGTACTTTAAGGAACGTAAGCTAGAAAACTATACAGTAATATAGTGCAAAAAGCATAAATATTAAAAACTTTATACTTAGCATAAATTAAACTACGCTTAAATAATAATTAACGCATAGGATAAACTAATATAAGAAAAAGGGGAGTAGGTTAGCTGGCTAACGCGCTACTAAGCCCCTAACCTAGAACTTACCCTAGAATAAAACAAAGGTTTTCAAATTATAATTAACTAAGTTTTCAATGTAGTACAACTACCTTTAAAAAGGCCCCTAAAATCAATAATATTCGCAAAATCAATAAATGCATTAATTAGCTAGTAGCTAAAGTTTAGGAGAACTATGCTTATATATACATTATACCCCCTTATATTATTTTTTTAGGAAAAGAACGTAAAAGTAAAGGAAAATTCTACTATTTGGGAAATAAAGAAGCAACTTAGCTAAAGAATAGCTAATAAAGCCTTACGTTAATATTTTTAAAGTTTCCGCAAATAATAGAGGAAAAAAGTTAATAACTTAAATATTATAAAAAAATATTACATTTATTATAATAGTAAACTCTAAAGTAATAGCAATGTTTATATCGTTTAAAGTTATTAATAAGTAGAAAATATTTTAAAAGAAAAAAGAGATCTTCTATAAAATAATAATAGTTAATAGGATAATATTGGACTATAATAGTAGTAAAATAACTAAAGAAATACTATTGTTAGAGGTTAAAATTATAAGTAAAATATATGACTTAGTGTTTAATATTACAAACTTTGGAAAGAAATAAGCAATTTTAGGAAAGCTTTAACTATAAACTTTTAATTTAAATATTAATTAGTTTAGCAATTATATTAGGTGGAAGACTTTGCTAAATGGACAATTAAGTTAGAGTTTAGTTAGAAAGAAAAGGACTATGAAGGTTTTTTTTTAATAATTTCTAATAAGAATAGTATTGTATATAATATAAATACAATTAATAAAAGAAAAACTTAAAGAGCTTTTCGAATGCAAAGAAAGCCAATTTATAGGGAAAGTACTATTAAAGTTTTATAAGTATGATATTTTTAAAAAAATAGTAAATAGTAATTTATTAGTATATAAACTGTAGAATTATAATATTCTATTAGTAAAAAAAGCAAAATTTTGCTATTATTCTATTTACTAAGTTAATAAAGTGCAATAAAAAGCATTCTAAAAGTACTTTAATAAACGCTTAACGCTAGAATATATTATAATATTTTATTTGCTATATAACGTACTTATATTTTTCGTCCTTAAGAAAAATAAAAGCATAATAAAAGGGTATTGCTTAGTTTTTAACTATTAAAGTTTAAACGGTAATATAATAAAGAATTGCTACTTACTACTTTTTATTTAAAAAATAAAGGATTAATTTAAATAAGCAATAGTCTTTTTTTAACTAAACTTTATTTTAGCATTTTTATAAATTTGAATAAAGTTAGGCGAAAAGTAGAAAATAGCATTTCGTACGCTACTTAAGCATTACGAATTTAAGATTATACTTTTAGGTTTAACTAATGCACTAATGTTTTTTTAAACACGAATAAATTATAAATTATAAAACTATTTTAATAAGTTTGTAATAGCTTATATAAACAATATTTTAGTTTTTTTAATTATTAAAGAAAGGTATTAATAATATTTGTATATAGTGTTTAGCATTTTTAAAAAAGTATAGTTACTAGTTAACTTAAAGAAAAGTATATTTTATTAAAAGTTAGTAAACTTTTTAAAATTTACAATTTTAATTAAAAAGATTTAAATATAGAAAGAAAAAATATAAGTAATAATTAACTAGCTAGTGCTTATAATAATAATTAAAACTAAAAGTTTTACAATTTACATTAATTTTTATTAATAATATATTACTATATTTAGCAATATTGTTAAACTACTATACAAATTGATATAAAAAAACAAAAAGTTCATATAATTAGAAAATTATAAAAAAGTATTTGTAGAAATTAAAAAGCATATATTTAAAGAACTTATAATAAGGATTCTAAACTTATATAAGTTTTTCGAAGTAGAAATAAATATTTTAAATTAGGCAATTAGAGGTTAATTTAATTAATAAGATAATGAAAGATAATTGTACTCAATAGCGTTCTTTTTACGTATATTAAAAGGATTGGAACTTAAATATCCTATTTATAATAAGGAATTAATAGCGATTATTTAGGCTTTTAAAGAATAAAAGCTATAGTTGAGTAGTATTACGCATTTAGTATAAATATATATTAACTATAAGAATTTTATGCATTTTATAATACTTAAAAATTTGAACCTTTAATAAATAAGATAGGTAAAGCTTTTATTATAATTTAACTTTAAAATTAATTATATTAAGGGCTTAGAGAATGTAAAAGCGAATGTATTAAGTAAAAGGGCGGACTAAAAAAAATAAGAAAACCCCTAGTTTATAGCCTTATTTAAAGCAAAACTAAATAGTACTTTAAAATACCCTATTAAAAAGTGCTTTAACATTAACCTAATAATGTATATAAAGCCTTTCAAATAATAAAAAAAGAAAATTATTATAATTTAATAAAAAGCTAAATTATATAAACAAAGTAGTTTTAAAGAAAGTAGAATAATTTTTTGGAATAGGAAGTTTTAAGTATTAGAATTGCTATAAAATAAGTTAATTTAAAAGGTTTATAGTTTACTAATAGAAGAATACTAAAGGGTTATGCAAATGATGGCTAAAGTTAGAAGGCGATTTAGTATACTTAAAGTTAAGTAAGTAGTTATTCAAATAATTATTATATATAAAATTTGCTAGAAAATAAAGTTGTTGTATTACAAACCTTATAAGCTTTTAGAACCTCGTTTAATAGTTAAATAAGCGTAAAAATCCGTAATAATAAATATAGTAGTTAAATTACTATTAGTTAAAAATTTAATATTAAAAGTTAAATATAATAATATATTTATAATTATTAATAAACTTATAAAATATATATACTTTTTTTTATACTATAAAAATATATTGTTTAAATAGTTAGCTTATATATTTATACAAATAATAATAGCTAACTATACTTAATTAAATAAGATTATTATAAATAAAGAAATAATATTTACATTAAAGTTTTAGCAAGTATTTATTAAGCAAATAAAAGTTAATTACAAACTTTTTACTATTTACTATTTGTAAATAAATGGACAAACTAAACAAATAAACTAAATTATTAAAGCTTATTTAAAAGCGTTTATTAATAAAAAGTAAAATAATTAAGTTAAATAGTTATTAACAATATAATTCGCTTACAATAGCTCCAAAATAAAAACTATAAGAGTTTTACTATTTTTTGCAAACTATAGCTTTAAAGCCAAAATATAGTAAAAATTGCAAAATATAGTGTTATAAGCAGTAATATAAGTAGATAGGTTGCATTTACTTTACAATATGCTTAAGAATAAACTAATTTTCATATAAATAAAAATAAAGTAATATTATAATATAAAAAGGTTAAAAGGACTAACTTTTAAAAAGGGAAATAAGGTTTATTTTATATGAAAAAATCTTAAAATAAAACAACTAAATAAAAAATTTAATTTCAAAAAGCTAAAACTGTTTAAAATAAAATAAAAAGTTATTATTTTAAACTATATATTAAAGCTATTAAAATTAATAAAGCTATAATTAAATATATTTTATATTTTTTTTTAAAAATTAATGCTATAAAATGCGCAATTAAATACTTCCATAAAAATTAAACTAATTAAAGAAGAATATAATATTAAAAAGGTATTAAACTTATAAAAAATAAGAAAAAAAGTTTAATATTTAGTTAAATAGTTAAACTATAAATATAAGGAAAACTTATAAAAATTAGCTAAACATTTAATAAATTATTTAAAAAAAGTTTAATAATTTTACTAAAAGAATTTAAATTAACTAATAATTAAAAGTTAAATAAAGACTAGTTAAGCAAAATAGGGGCAAAAGCTTTTATATTCTTATAAATTAATAAAAGCTTATTAAAAAAGGGGTTCTTAAATGTAAAGTTACCCTTATTACTTATTGCTTAAATACTATACTAAAAAAGTTATTTCTCTTAAAAACGAAAAATTCGCTATTAATAATAAATAAATATTAGATAGTTTATAAGCTTATCCTCCTTAACCTTAAAAGCCTTTTCCTTTTTAATATTTTTAAAAACTAAAAGAGTTAGAAGTAGAACAAATAAATAAATAAGGAAAAAATAAATAAAAAGACCTAAAGTTTAGGGTATTATAAGAAATTTTGCAGGTTATGCATTCGTTGTACTATAACGAGTTGTTAAAAAGAAAGTACATTTGCCTTTTATAGAAATAGTTAAAATAAAACATAAGCGTAAGGATTCTATAAGCCTAGATATAAGTAGTAAGGTAGTTTTCTAAGAGTAGCTAACGCGCAAAGCGCTAGTTGTGAGTTTTCTTTGCGCAATTCATTGTTAAAAGTATATAAAGCTTGTATAAAGAGAAAACTTACTAAGTAAGGAAAGTTTTGCGCTAGTACATTTTTAGTTAGGAATATAAGTACTAAGCGTTTAGGATGAAGCTTTTGGAAGAGGGGTATTGTATTACAATTTTAATTGGCAGCAGAGTGCGGCTTTAAGTAGCCTCTTAGGTAGGACTAGTAGGACCCTCCTAGGCAGGCGGACTAATTAGGGTTGTTCTGGAGTTCCGTGTGTTGGGACTATAAGACAAATAGGATAGGGTGAAACACTGACTAATTAGCTTAGTCCTGGTATTCCGTAGGATGGGACTAAGGGATTACTCCTACGGTCCTGGTGCTCGGGATGGCGGAACGCGAGGAAGCATTTCTATATAAGCAAGCAGGTTAAAGGGTTTTTAGGACACTTTAACAGTTATTAAAGTATCTTTTAGCAATTGTATTGGTTATAGCTATATGACCCTTATTACTTTATTTGCTGTTATGTGCTTTATAAGCACACTCTTATACCCAACCCTAACCCTAGCACCTGCTTTGTGCAAGTTATAACTCTAGGTCATGACAGCTAGTTAATTAAGCTTTACTTTAAACTTATTAGCATTATACTATAATAGTATATCTTACTAAGCTCTTAATATTGTAAGCTTTCCTTTAAGCTAAGCAATTACCTTTTCCAGGTTTATTATTTTGATGGGCAGGCTTGTAGTTAACTTTATTATCAATATATCATTTAGTCAGAATTGTGCTAGCTAGTTGGCTAGCGAATCGTTTTTTAAAGACAGCTCCAGAATCCTAATAGTATTTAGTGAAACAGTTAAAGTATTTTATATTAACTATCCCTTATAGGTAACCCTTAACGAGTTATTAACATATTATAACTTAAAGTTGTAACCTATATAAAGTAAGTGCTAGAGTTAAGGTTGGGTATAAAAGTATACTTATAAAGCGTATAATAGCAAATAGAGTAATAAGGGTTATATAGCTATAACTAGTACAATTGCTAAAAGATACTTTAATAACTGCTAAAGTGTTCTAAAGACCCTTTAGCCTACTTGCTTATATAAAAATGCTTCTTCGTATCCTGCTATCCCGAGTATTAGGACTGCAGGAGCAGTCCCCTAGTCCTGTCCTATGAGATACTAGGACTAAGCTAACTAGTTAGTGCTTGCCCTATTCTATTCGTCCTACGGTCCCAACATATGGGATTCCAGAACGACCCTAATTGGTCTGCCCGCTTAGAAGGATCCCACTGGTCTCGCCTGGGAGGCTGCCTAAGGCTGCACTCTGCTGCTAATTAGAACCGTGATAGTAAAGTATAGAGGTTAAAGAATTATAAGGTAGGGCAAGTACGTTTAATTAAGGTGGTTACAATAGTAATAATAAGTAAGGCGAGTAATAACTAATAAAGGTGTAAAACTTTAACCTAGCCTTTACAATAAAAGGTAAGCAAGGGCTACTACTTATATATATAGTTAGAAGACTAAGCTCCCTTATAAAGGTGTAGTTATGCTATAGTATAGCTCCTTATAGCTTGTAGGGTAGTGCGTGCACATGGGTAGGAGGCGCATATAGGTAAGTTAGGGGAGTGTATGTGTTGGGGTACTCTTTCCTTATATGTAAGACTTTAACCTAGCCTCGCAAAGAGAGAGGGGTGAGGGCTACTACTTATATACATGGTTGGAAGACTGGGCTCCCTTATAGGGTATAGTTATACTATAGTATAGCTCTTAGTAGCTTGTTAGGTGGTGCATGCACACAAGTGTATTTATATTGAGGTTCTCTTTCCTTATAATATATAAGAAGAACTTATAAAAATTCTTTAAGTAAGAGAACATTCTAGGATTTAGTTTAATTAACTTCATAAGATTTGACGTTTAGGAGAATATAAGTTAATTCAAATATAATATTTAATGCATAATTATTTCATTGTAAGTTATATAAAAAACCCAACTCTTTAGGATTTTTTTTAGATTCTAAAAGAGAAGAGACCGCTTACTGTAAGCTCGTTCCTGCTCTTCTAGAAAATGGAATCATAAACTATCTTCTAAAAAGTAATTATAAGGAAAGAAGATGTCATAGCGGGTTGCGCCAGTGGAACTGTGGCGGGCTGTGTGGCTCGTGTGGGGCTGAGAGCACGGGCTTGGAGCATAAAGAGGAGGCCGCGCACCCGTAGAGTTAGAGAGAGCCAGAGATCAGTGTTGCCAATGCATCATACCTGCCCATCATCAACCTCGCAACCATTGTGCATCACTCTTGTCACCCTGGCTACCAACCCCTCTTACAGAAGACCCTAACACAAACACACTTGTGCGCACACACTACCTGGCAAGCCACTAAGAGCCATACCATAGCGTGACTACACCCATAAGGGAGCTCAGTCTTCCAACTATATATATAAGCAGTAGCCCTCACTCATCTCTCTTTGCAAGGCTAGGTTAAAGTCTTATACCTTTATCAATCATTGCTCACCTTACTTGTTACCACCATTATGACCACCTTGATCAAGCGTACCTACCATACCTTACAGTAATTTAACACCTTTAAAAAGTAATTCAATACCTTTAGAAAGTAATTTAATACTTCTAAAAAGTAATTCAATACCTTTAAAAAGTAATTCAACACCTTTAGAAAGTAATTCAACACTTCTAGAAAGTAATTCAACATATCTTAAAGGCAACACAAGCTATATACAGAAAGATAAGCCTTAAGATATTAGATCTTAACTTACCAAGATAGCCGCTCGCGAATAAGGATTGGGGCTCATACATTATGCTCTTCGTGGACGAGCCATCAAGTATGGAAAGTAGCATCCATGTGTACGTTAGTTTAAGTTGCAACTCAAAAGGGGGATTAGAGAACGGTTAAAGCAACACCAATCCATCGCGAGAAGGTTGGCTCAAGGTCGCGGGTGTAAGGAAGGAGCACCCCAACACACACACTCCCCTGACCCCCCTGTGCGCACACCCCACCCCACAGACCACAGAAAGCCAGATGTAAGGTGGGGCAGGTACGCCTGATCAAGGTGGTCACAATGGTGGCAACAAGTAGGGCGAGCAATGACTGACAAAAGTGTAAGACTTCAACCTGGCCTCGCAAAGAGAGGTGGGCGAGGGCCACGCTTATATACATGGTTGGAAAACATGGGCTCCCTTGTGGGGTTGTGGCTCTCAGTGCCTTGCCAGGTGGTGTGTGCGCACAAGTGGGGTGTGTGTGTGTGTTGGGGTCCTCTTTCCTTACACCAGACCACGGCGCAACCACATGTTCACAAGGCAGCCCGGCCTTCAACCGTGTATATAAGCAGCGGTCCTCACCCACCTTGCTCTTCGAGGGCCAGGTTGAAGTCTTACACCTTTGTCAGTCATTGCTCGCCCTCCTTGTTGCCACCATTGTGACCACCTTGATCAGGCGTACCTGCCCTACCTTACAGCGGGTCGGACACCCAGAAAGCGAATAAGTTATACAGCCATGCGTCACGACCAGGAATTCGGATGGATTTTCAGATATTCAGCATGTCCTCAAACAACGAACACAATTAGAGCCCGTACCCTATGGTGGCAGAGGCACTCTTGGAATTGCAGCTTTCAGCAACTCTGCAAAATGCACCCAAGACTCAGGGTGAGGAATAAATGCCAGATCTGTAGTGTGTATTCGGCCCACACCTTTCCCTAACCCTAACCCTAAGATAAAGGAGATGGGAGATGGGAGATGGGAGATGGGAGATGGGGGACAGGGGCAACCTTCAGACTGTGTTAAACAGCAATGTTCGACGACGATGTTCGACAGTAATGCTCGACGACGTTCGGCACCGCGGACTTGTACTTTAACATATTCCGAGCTTCCATTTTAACGGCTTTGAGATGCCCCTAGAGACTTATCTTGGCAATGAGACAACACTTCAACCTTATAAAGCATCCCGCTTGTTTTTGAGTCTTTCCTGCCCGCGCAAGACCTCCTACTTTGAAAAGACTGCCCGCGCAAGCAGTAGCTAAGAATGGGAATGAAAAGAGAGCCGTACTAGTCCACAAGCCACTAGAATACCGTGTGATTATTACCAAGTAGCCAGCCGTTTAGATATCAAATTCGACCATCTTGCTCCCATTTAAACCCATTATTTCCTCTCTTTGCCTCCCGCGCTCTCTCTCTTTCTCGTCCATCAGGCGGTATAACTTGGCTGGCTCTCTAACTGACCACCACCATTAGGATGGACAAACAAACAAGATTATATTATATCTCTACCTATTCTACTGACCACCCGACTGAATCATCCCACTCAATCTCGAGAAAATATAGACGATATCGCACAAATTAATGCACCCAAGCGCTGGAATATGCAGTGCCGGGGACTTGAATTTCCTGACTCTACACCTCCGCGTTTGAAGCGTCCACCAGTTATGAGCCAATAAATACTTACAAACTAGCAGACTCTCGTGTACACTTAGTTTACATAAAAAAAAGAGAAGCTCAATCAAATCTGACTGTGACGTTGATGGAATGGTGGTGGGAACTGTCAGAGATGTTGGATGGATGGATGATGGCTTAGCACTCGCCTTGTTCAACCAGTAACTACCTTGCGAATTTGAAGATTGTCGCCCTGAGTACAATACATTCTCGAAAGTCTTCATATCGGCGGGAACAACGTTCAATCTTATTGGCCCGGGATCAACGACATACACGCAGAGGCTTGGCGTTAGAAACGCTTTGTTGACATTCGGGATGCATGGGTAAGTGATGACCCCTTTTCTCGGATCCCAGTCACAATAAACCCCATCGGTTCAAAAACATAAAAACCAATAGTTACCCCATTCTCATTCATCCTCATCTCCTATCGCTACCTAATCACTCATCCCAAACAACGCGAACCCCATAATGCAAAAACCCCAGCCAGAAAAAGAAAAAAAAAAAGAAGAAAAAAAAAAGAAGAAAAAAAACATAACTACTGATATACATGCTTGGCCAACCTCAGGTTTGGCCATGGAATAATGCATTCATTACCTATATATAGCTGACCTTGACGCCCATGCCGGCAGTAGCCTTGATCTTGTCCCAGCTGGACCCCAGCACGCGGGCAATCTTTTCACGAATGCTCCTGCGGCCAAACATCAAGAGCAACGCCACGACAAACGCCAGCGTCCGGTACAGAAGTACGGGGTTCGACTGGAAAGACTGCGCCATGTGCTCAACGAGGGCTCGGATATTGGAGAATACCATGGTTGCCCGTGTGGCCAGGGACGGTGGCGCGGCGACTGTTTCGCGCTTTTTTGTCGATGGCAGGGGCAGTGATATGCTACTACTGCTGTTTGGTGCCGCCGGGGGATGGTGTCTGCTGCTCCGGCTGGACGATCCCGCGTGGCTTGGCGTCCGCTCGACCCCGTAGTCGACTTCGCTTCCCTCGCGCCGTGCTCGCTCTTCTTCGAGCCTCATCCGCTCCCGCTCTTCGTTCTCGGCCCGCAGTCTCCGGGATTCTTCGATGCCCCGGCGGAGCTCATCTTCTCGCTGTTGACGTTCTTCTTGCTCCCGCCGCTCGGCGTCCTGCTGGTCTTCTTGCAGGCTCTGCAGCGCCTGCAGAAATGCCTCCCTCCGCTCCTCGTCCAGTACGGGACTCAGGCTAATAAACTCACGTGCGTACTCCCACTCGTTGTTGCGTAGGAGGACGTGCAGCGTATAGAGCTCGAGTATCTTGACCCGCGCGTTCAGATCCCGAGGCGTGTCGGCACCACCGCCACCGCTGCTGTTCACTCCCTTGGCGGGCGACCGGAACCGTCGTGGAGATGCTGGGTTTAAGCGGTCCGAAATGTTGTCCAGATTTGGCGCCCGAGCAGCGGCCAGATAGTTTTCCAGCCGTTTCTGGTTCAGTGTCTGGTTCTTTGCATGCGCGAGGAGGATCGTTGCCCTATCGACGTAGTATTAGTATTGTGAGGGAGGGCCCCCTTCAGAAGGAGAGAGACGTACAAGTTAATGACCACGTCTGAATCCACGTCCCCCTCGACGCCATGGTAGCCGTTGCGGACCACCTCCTCCCAGACCTCGCCCTCGCGCACTTTGGCGCAGATGGCCCTCCATTCCTGCGTGCCAAACGCCTCCTTTCCCTCGTCCGGGTCCAGCTCGAGGATGGCGTTCAGGATGGTCAGGTAGAGGCTCCAGACCTTAATCCTGGTCGACCGCGACGCCCTCGCGACTGGCGCGGGCTCGAAGGGCGTGCCATTGGGATCGTCGGTGAGTGGTGGCGCAATCAGCGGGAGCACTGTGGAGAGGGCCTCGGGCAGGCGACGCGTGAGAAACAGCGTGGAAGCTTGTCGGTAGGCTTTGGATATGTTGGAGGTGGAGTAGTTGCGCGACGACGACACTGACGACGAGAGTGACGAGATCGAAGCCGAAAGCATGCGGGAGGAGGATGGGTATGGGTCGTTGATGGTTGGGCTCAGCGCCGAAGCGGAATATGACGGTGTTGCGTCGGAAGCCATTGCGATTTCTGGGGTTGCTTCAAGTGGTCGTCCACTCTGGGCCGGGTGTGTTGGTTGTGGCGCGTGGTCGTGAATTTTGCTCGTGTCGTGTATCTGCTGGGCATCGACGAGAGGAGTGCCACTACTGACTGCCAGGAATGCAAAACACAATGGCCGTTACTTTGGGTCGATATGCGGTGCTAGTGCACACTCATTGTTGTTGACTGACGGGAGAAAACCTAACCGACAGCTTCAAGAAGGGTAAGGTTCATCGAAGACGACGCAGTGCAACGGCCATGGCTTGAAGTCCAGTGTTAGTGTGGCTGTGGAGAGAGGAGAGACTTGTTGTTGCCGTTGCCGTTGCCGTTGCCGTTGCCGCTGCCACATGTGTGTGGATTTGCTGGTGCTGCGTGGCTGTCTGGTGACCTTGAAAGACGGACGACGTGGAAAGCTCCTGGGGCTTTTCGGTGATTGCAGCATTCTTTGAGCCTCGGCAACTCGGTGGCTGGGCTTGCCTGGGCTCCAGGGGGACCCAAGTGGTTGACAATTGGTGGGGGTAGTGTCCACCATTAGAGTCGGACTTTACCACTCTTGCGAAAAGACAGGGAATACCAAGTACCGCGCTATCTGTGTACACAACCCGACGAGTCGTTTTCCGTTTCCCCAACTTCCTCCGAAATGCACGTGTTGAAGATGATCATCAGCATAAACTTAATTAAAAGACGTTTTATTTACATGGAAGCCAAGATATCCATGGACAAGGGGGAATTTCGTATGTACAGGGGTGTGATTTGGTATTCCTATTGGATAATGAATATATGTATCACTACCCACCAAGTCCAACTGTTTCTCAATTCCAGAGATAATCATTGATGTCGATGATAAAAGAAAGGGTCACCCAACCCAGTGCTCAGGGGAACATATATGTATAGCACAGTGCTAGCCCGCGTGCTCAATCTCAAGGCCGTTTATATTTCTAACAAGGCATTATGAGACACACCGAACAGCCTTTTAAGCTACCCAACTACGCATGGCGAAAGGTCTTGGGTGCCTACCATGTGGTTGATGAGGCATATTGACCAGGCAGTTGATGAGTCTGCGATGCAAGTTCAGGTCTGCACTGTGAAGGGTGGGTGACCCTTTCTTTTGGTCCGAGCCTCCGTACACTAGGAAGCCGATTCATGTCGAGTCCAGCATCTGTCGGGATGAACGGCGGCATGGATCGCCTTTGGCTACGGAGGCTCGGGCCCAAAAAAGATGGTCACCCTCCACCCTCTACAGTCCGGGCAGGCCTAAACTAGTATCATAGACATATTGATATACGTCATCAACCAGTACGGTATGAAATAAGAGGGCGTTTAGAGCTTCTTTATATCCGTTGTTAAGCAATCTGAAAGGCCCTGATATAGGCATTTAAGACTTTTCATTATCCCTTTTCAGGAATATGAACGGCATTTACTGCAATATACGCAGGCCAGTACAGTGGTATTTGTATCCCTCAGCACTGGGCAGAGTGGCCCTTTCTTTTGGCACGAGCCTCCGTAGAATAGAAACCCCCGGCAGTTTGTAGCCCGGCAAAACATCTGCCTTACATACGTCACAAAAACCTCACAGTCTGGTACCCCCCTACTTCGATCAACATTGCTTCCTTCTTAGCCATCTAATCTCTAGTTGCGACACTGAGGTCAAATCACCAGACTGGGTTACTATCAGAAAAAACTTCATAAATGGAAACAGTATTTGGGGCTCGACCTGCACTATACTAATTCTATCTTTCCGTCTCCAAACAAACAATCGCCTTTTCTGGGCCACCCAAATACTTGTCAAAACAGATATATATATGTTGACTTTTACTGCAGCATCGAGTCCAAACTCTCGCCAAGTGTCTGCTCAATTGCCACGATCCAGCGACGATTCTCCCGCTCGACCGTCTCGTCATCGTCATCCTGCAACTCGCTGATATACGGCAGCATCTCAGGCAGCGATGACAGCCACTCCTCGCCGAGACGATCGGTCAAAGCCTGCTCGCACTTGACCACTGCCAACCTTACGGCCGCCTGCTCGGAACGCAGGTGCTTCAAAATGGTTCCGTTGAGCTCCTTGTGGTGCTCTTTCGAGTCTGCGGCGGCAGCTAACTCGACAACAGCCGGGATGAGGTCCTCAGTCACATCAATCGTGCCTGCCAGCAAGAATTGCTCAATCAAGACTGGGGCAACAGCGTTGAAGTGTGCAGGTGCCTGCCAGAACCCATCCTGGTCATGCTCGAAGCACTTTGCGAGAGTGCCGACAACGCGCTTCCATAGTTCCCTCTCGTTCGCGTCCTTGAAGTTTGTCTTGGGTAGGATCTTGACTGCGCTCTCGACAATGTACGAGGCGTAGCTGGTGACGATCGACTTGAGGCTGTCGAAGAAGGTGTGGAAGAACCAGTAGACGCTGAGCAGACGCATTGTCTTGCCCGCCGCCTCGTTCTTGGGAAGCCCGGCCCATGACCACTCCACAACATGGGAGAATATGGGGCGGAACGCAGCATCATTCAGCTTGTAGATCATCTTTAGCGCATCGTCATTCACGGCGCTCTCGACTTGAGCAAGCTCCGGAGCACCAAGCGGTTCCTTTTCGCTCGTGGCCTCGGTTCTTCTCAGATCCAGGGCATGGAGGAGGATTGCCGAGAGAGTCGAAGCGTTCTTGGCAATGACTGACTTTGGATGCTTGTCAAGAGCCAGGCCAAGGACGTGAAGATATTCATTGAGAGCCTGCCGAAGTGTTAGTTGCTGTTTCCAACGAGGTGCCAGGTATTTTCTTACCGAGAAACCGGAGCGAGCAGCATGAGCCCAGTTGTGCTCCAGAGCGACAAACAAGGCCTTGGGCTGGACCAATTTAGCGAGCAGCTGGAGGCAATGTGATCGATTGCTGTTTGCCTCAGCGTTGAGGTCGGCAGCTGCGGAGGAATTTGAGCAAGCCAGCAGCCGATCGAGGTAAGCGCCAGAGATCATGTATGGAATGTGTTGTGCCAGCGCTGCCATAAAAGCATACGAGGCGTTGTGGAGCTCCGTATCCGGCTCTTCGCCCTCAAGACTTTCCTCGAGATAGCCCAGTGCCTTCGGAATTGCCACTGGAAGGACGGGGACAATGCCGTCCTGCAACACATCTACAAGCGACGCGAGGCAGAGGAGCGCCATGATACGGAGGGTTTGTGATGACTGGCCCAGGCAGTGGTCGCCGGCAATGGTAGCAGCAGCAGCGGCGACAGCCTCGAGATCCTTCTTACCGTACTTCTCTGCAATCTTGTCGACGCATGTTACAGCAGTATGCTTGTAGTTCATGTCATTGGACTCGCGAATCACAGCAGTCAGCTGGGGCAGGAAAGCCAGCAGAGCAGTCCTTGACTTCTCGTCCGTATTGCGTTCACTGTCCACCCGCAGCTCGAGGGCTCGCAATACCTTCTGCCGCAATCCAACGTCCGATCGGTCGAGCAGAGCTTCCACGCTCTTGATGAACTCGGCAATGGAGAGAAGGTTGAGAAGATTGGACAGTGCGTCGCCGCAACGGTTGTAGAGGAGCTTCTTGGTCTTGACCGTACCGGCCAGTTTCAGTACACTTTCCAGGAGCGTAGCGTAAAGATCACGGATCTTGGCTGATTCCATATCATCTCTCTCCGCCAGTTGGGTTATCTCCCGCCTCAAACGTCGGTTCCCAAGCAGGTGGGGAAGAAGGGAGAGCTGCTTCGTTGCAACCTTCAGAGGATCTTGGTCTCCGTGCTCGGTCTTGCCAAGGAGCGCAGCCGATAGGGTGGCCTTCGGCTTGAAAATGTCGCTAACCAAGTCCAAGTATTTGATCAGAGTCTCTAGTTGAATCTCGACCGAGAAAGTACTCAGTATTTGCGTCGTGAACGCGACCATATTGTCAGTGGCCCCATACTTGTCCACAAACATGGCGAGTACCGCGAAGAGGAAATCCTGCGGCCCAAGGTTCTCAATCAATGAGATGAACAGATCATGCTTCCGGTGTGATGGTATATGCTCATACGCAATCACAAAACTCGAAAGAAGCTCCGCTGTGCTTTCAACCAGGTTTCTCCGACTCTTCCGGAAGGTGTCAATCAGAGGAGGGATCACCTCCTTGATAGTCTGGTTGACGACATGGGCCGAGTAGTCATCGGCTTGCTTCAGCACCGAGCTACCCATAAAGGTGAATATAGGCATGACGCTGTGCAATACGACATCCGGAGCCGTTCTAGCAAGACTGGCCACCAACATCAGTGCGGCGTTGATAACCGTTGGGCTAGTAGACTTCTGGATGACAGACGCTAATACATCTCCGTGTCCGACGGATGCGTCGATGGTTAGGTTTTTGTTGGTCTTGTAGGCAGGTATCATTACAAGAAGACTGCTGAGCACAAGGTTCTGAAGATATCCAAGCTCAGATCCAATAAGTCCCGTAAGATGTTGGAGATCAGTAAGTGCGGAGAACAGGCTCGGAAGCAGTTCTGGATGTTCTTGTGGACTAGACTCCTGCACGAGCTCCAGCACAAATGTTGTCTTGTTCACAGCTGCGTTGATCTCCGGGCTTCCCTGGACGCTCACAGTTCGGCGGTGTTCTGACATGCTGACTCGTCTCCGTTTCGTCGCAGGCGGTTCAGTGACCAAATGTACCTCGTCCTGCAGAGAGCCAAGGAAGTCAAGGAGGATGTCTGTTGTCAGGTCAACCTTGCGCAGGAGATCTGCTGCCTCCACAGAAACCGAGTTTTGTCCGGAGGAGGGTTTGACAGCGGCCTGCGACAAAGCGAGCATTGCTTGAGCTGTAGAAAACTTCGCCTCAGACTTCATCAGTGGCCACATCTTGCCAATGCGGGCGAATACGGACTGAACAAGGGTCGGCCTCGACGCCGTCTGGGAGTCCTGGATCAGCTCGAAGAACAATTCTAGGCCAGCAGTGTTGTTGGCAATGACAACGTCCACGAGTGCCGCATCGAGGGCTGCAATATCCAGCGTCTCTCGGCTGGCAAGACGGGAAGCTTCTTGGCTAGGCAAAGAAGCCCACAAGCGGAGAAGCGGTAACAAAAGGTCTGTTCTGGATGTGCCCGAAATGCTCCGGATTTGGTTGAGTGGCTTTAGCAAGCGCAATTTGACGACAAGCGATGGTGTTGCTGTGACATGACTGCAAAGGAACTTCATAATGGAGAGTCTCGTCGACTTCATAATGGAGAGTCTCGTCGAATGCGAGAGTTGTTGCTTCTTGTCGCCTTCCTTCTTTTCCAGGGCGCTGCTGACAGCAACCAAGACGTGACCTTCGTGCATAACAGATTCTTCAAGAGACGGAAGGATAACAGAATGAATAAGGGATTTGGCAGCTTCAAAGTCCAGCTTTCCAAGTCCATCGGATTTGTCGTAAAGATCGTCTGAGCCCCAGACGTGTCGTGCAGTCTTGGGGAGTGTAGCAAAGAGTTGCCCCAGAACAGCCATCAGGTCAGCGGCAGCACGGCGAACCTTCTTTGCAGAGTCGCTCAAAGCGACGATACAATAAGGGATCACGGCTTGGAAGTCTTGGCCGGCGCAATCATCCTCCTTCAGACGATTCTTGGCCTGTTCCAAGGCTGCCACCTTGGCAAGGGTGGGGAAAGTTCCGCACCAGATTCGCATGTAGAAGCTGAAGTAGAAGGATTTCGTAGGTGCCCGAGGACGGCTCAAAACAGGAGCCTCGTCAAATCTTTTGAGGTCGCTCTCGCTGGCCGCTGCAGATAGGAAGACGGAAAAGAGTTCATCGAGAAGATTAGTCGGCTCCTGCGATAAACAAGAGGTCGTCGAGGGTGCCAGTGTTGAGAGCTTCTCAAGGGTAGCTTCCATGGTCTCTCGCTTCCCGGGGAGCTCAGACTCGTTGTCCATGGCGACATCTTCCGGAGACTCCTCGATGGAGAGCTTGGGGCGGATGGCCGTGCCTAGCCTTAGCTCAAGCTCCTCGATATCGAAGTCGACGTCCTCAATGGCGGCTCTGATTGCATCTCCAGATTCGCCGCCTGCTTGCGACAAACTAACCAGGATGGAGCCAAGTTCCTTTCGGATGTGGCCGTCCTGGTCAACCTCCTCGGTAATCTTATGGGCTGCCAGAAGCATCGACTTGTAGATAACCTTGATCTGCTTCTCTTGCAGAACGTTTCCTACAAGGAGTGACTTTACAGCCGGAAGACTACGGACATCACCCTTTTTGGACAGTCTGTCCAGCAAAGCGAGGGCAAGGCCATTCGCCAGCTTGTCAACTCTATGATCCCGGCTGATATCGTGCAAGGTCGGGGTAAGGTTCTGCAGTTTGAGGAGAGCCTTGGCGACTCTACCAGACAGCTGCTTTGCGGATCGGTACCGCGAGATAATACAAAGACAGACGAGTCCCGAGCGGAAAGTCTCGCTTGTCCAGCCATGGACGAGCTGGTCCATGAATGCAGACAGCGCGCCATCGTCCAAGCTTCCCTTGGCGGAAAGAACCGCGACAATCATGTAACTCGCGATTTGCATGCCAGGGATATCCTTCATAACCATTACCTCGCTCAAGACAGGGCCAATCTGCTGAAGGAGGATGTTGTTGTTGTCCATCTGGATGCTCTTCCTGCCAGAACGCATCTTGTCGAGCATGCCATTGACAGCCTCGGTCATGACACCACCCCAGAACGATATTAGCCCAGGGTATTCCTGCCTATTTCTGCAGGATTCGAGGGTATACCGCGAGATCTCGGAGAGAAACTCTGGGCGAGCCGTTGCCTGCTGGACAATAGCAGCCCGAGGCGGCGCTGTGAGAGAGCGGATATAGGGGTCCAAAAATCTGTACTCAGCCGGGATCTTGGGAGGGAGAATAGACAATAATGTCACAAATGCCGGGATAGTGTGGTATGGCAAGAAGGTTGTGATGAGGATCGCCGTGTTGAATTCGTGAATTCTGAGGCCCAGTTAGGACTGACTGACGGCCTACGCAACAAGGAGTACAGCGGAGGACTTACCGAAACCTTCGAATCAGCCATTCGATAGCCTTGATCGCAGGCATGAGGCGTAGGCGGCCACCAACCAGGTGGAGGAAAGACTCAACGCGCTTGTCCAAGGCTGCGTTTTCCTCGGCCGTCATCTGGATTCGGTCGGCATCCTGGCTCTGCTCGCTGAAGAGGGTGGCGCCATAGGGGGCGAAGCGCGGGTCCAGATGGCACAGCTCCTCGAAGCCCTCGTTGCAGAGCGAATATATCTCGGGAAATAACTGGCCTGCGGCGACGCGGGACTCGAAGATCAGGGACTTCGCATGGGCGGCCTTCAGAGTCTTGGTGTTTAGGCTGCTTCGCGAGCTGGATGCGATTTGCGCCAGCTGCGCAGCCAGAGAGGACGCCATGTTGAGCTAGGCCGTGCCAGCTCAGCCGCCTCCCTCCTTTGTTTTCGTGGAGTTTGAAGTTTCACGAAGTCGTCGACATGAACGGCGGTGCGGATTCGATCGATCGAGTGGATGGACTCTTCGCTCTTCGTTCTTCGAGCAGCGCACGTGGACAGAAGAAGCAAGGCAATTCCCCGTGGTGGTAGTGTGAGGGAAGCACACAACACTCGCGATTCTCGGTAGGGTTGCAAATATGGCAGACAGGTCAGCGTTGAGGTAACGACACCCTCGAATGAAGGAGAAATGGGTTCTTCTGTCGCAATGCTTCTGATGACGGCAGCTTGCAACGCCTTATTGTGGTATTGGCTCCTCTAGATTTTTTTTTGTCTGCGGGGACCGATAAGGAAGCTTCCGCCAATTGCAGCCCGCCGATAAGCTCCAATTGGTGGGCTGCGCGTACTGACCGTTCGATGATGGAAAAAAAAAAGTTGAAGCTCGGCGTGCACCACTGACCGACACCCATCAGCCTCCCTACCAGAAGAAAACATACAAGACAGACAGCATCCTCCCATGGCTTCCCATCCCACCAAAAAGCGGAGGTTATCGCCACCTCGGACGGAAGAAGGGAATGATTCGGCACCTGGTGACGTCAAGGTCCAAAAGGCTTTCTTCAAAAGCGCTTCCAATTGGAATCTCGAAAACGACTACGAAAACAGGCCCCGCAAGGGCAAGAAGAAGACCGACACCAAGAAGGCCACGGCTGAGAGCACCAGCAGACTTCCCGTGAAGCTCCCCGGAGGCACTTGGGCAGTCCAGGACGATGTTGAGTCGGTAGCCAGCGACGCCGAGTGGCTCGAGAGCGAGGGCGATGGCGACGACGCCGCCCCCGAGGCGCCTGTCGCCCCTGTTCCGGCAGCGCCCAAGATCCCAGAGCGCGAACAGATCAGGAACGCCCAGGAAGAGCTCGCCAAGATTGCTACACAGCTGAACGAAGACCCAGAAGAATACCCGGGGGCGTTCAAGACCATGGCGAAGATTGGCGAGTCGAAAGTTCTTGCCATCAAGAAGCTCTCGCTCGTCGCTCAGATGGCCGTATATAAGGATGTCATTCCCGGTTACCGAATAAGGCCTGGGACGGAGGATCCTGCCGCGGAGAAGTTGTCAAAGGACGTGAAGCGGCTGCGGACATACGAGCAGTCGTTGGTTCTTGGATATCAAGAATACTTGAAGACGCTAGCAAAACACGCAAGCACACCGACTTTCTACTCTGACAAGTCCGGAAACGACATCTCCAGCATTGCAATTACCTGCGCCTGCACCCTGCTCAACACAGTTCCGCACTTCAACTTCAGAAGCGACCTGCTAAGGATTCTGGTGAGGAAGCTCAGCGCTCGCAAGGTTGATTCGGACTTCCGTACGTGCCGCCGTGCTCTCGAGACTTTACTTCACGACGACGAAGAGGGGAGGGCGTCCATGGAGGCAGTGTCCCTGTTAACAAAGATGATGAGAGTTCGCGAGTACCACGTGGATGAGAGCGTTCTAAATCTGTTCCTCCACTTGCGACTACTTTCCGAATTCCCCGGCAAGGCGTCGACAGATCATGTCGACCGCGACCCAGACGCGCCGAGCGCCAAGAAGCACAAGGCGGCGAAGAAAGAGTTTCGCACTAAGAAGGAGCG
The DNA here is from genome assembly GCA_027569635.1 of Lasiosphaeriaceae sp. G1095. Classification (NCBI taxonomy): domain Eukaryota; kingdom Fungi; phylum Ascomycota; class Sordariomycetes; order Sordariales; family Lasiosphaeriaceae; species Lasiosphaeriaceae sp. G1095. The sequence goes on along the minus strand of JAPDFK010000194.1, from coordinate 39,349 downwards.
GAAGCTCATGAAGGAGCAGAAGGCGGCCGAGAAGGTTATGGCACACGCCGATGCCGCCGTCAGCCACGAAGAGCGGAACCAAATGCAGTCCGAGACCTTGAAGATGGTGTTTGCTTCGTATTTCAGGATTCTCAAGGTGCGGTCACCAGAGCTGATGGGAGCCGTGTTGGAAGGCTTGGCCAAGTATGCCCATCTGATCAACCAACAATTCTTTGGCGACATTTTGGAAGCTTTAAAGGAATTGGTCAAATCCAGCGACACTGTCGACGACGACGAAGAGGACGGCGAGAAGCATAATGATGATGATGACAAGCTTGCCGCAGTTCGAGACACAACGCGCGAAGCGCTTCTCTGCACCGTCACTGCCTTTTCACTGTTAGCAGGACAAGACGCACACAACGCGCGGACGGGCCTACATCTTGACTTGTCTTTCTTCACCACCCATCTGTACCGAAGTCTGCTCAGCCTTTCGGTCAACCCCGACCTTGAGCTGGGCGCAAAATCGCTCCATATTCAAGGGCCGGATGGCACCCATGGCCGAAAGGACTACAAGGTCAACCTCCAGACTACCACAGTGCTGCTACTGAGATGTCTCAGTGGAGTGTTGCTCCCTCCCTGGAACATCCGCTCGGTGCCGCCCCTCCGTCTGGCGGCCTTCACAAAACAACTCATATCGCTGTCGCTGCATGTGCCTGAAAAGTCTTCCCAGGCCGTGCTGGGGCTTCTGCAGGACATCTTGCACACCCACGGGAAGAAGGTCAATGCTCTGTGGAATACAGAGGAGAGGAAAGGCGACGGGACGTTTAAGCCGCTGAGCGAGACAGTTGAGGGCAGCAACCCCTTTACTTCGACGGTTTGGGAAGGCGAGATCCTAAGGAAACATTATTGCCCCAAGGTCAGGGAGGAGCTGAAGCTCATGGAGAAGAATATCAAGAACATCTAAGGCGAGAAGGATCCAGCACTTGTTGTTTAGAAAAGAAAAACGTATCCCTTCCGTTGTTGGCCCCTAGGCCTTGGTCTCGTTGTGCGATGCGTGTTTGTTTGTTTGTTTGCATCGCCTTGCAGACTTGATACCCACTCTTGAATTGGACATTAAAGACTTCTATCTCAGAGATTGAGATGTTGACTTACTGTCTTTCAAGGCCAAGTCGAGTTGTTTCGTTGCCATCCGCCTCTTCGTTCCTAGTTCTCAGTTGGTGAAGAGACAGTTGCACTCTATATCAAGTCAGCCTGCTCTGTTGGAGACGATACGGCGTCAAACTTGTCCTTATGTACCGAGGCTCGGGCAAAAAGAAAGGGTCACCCTCCGCATTGCAGGCCTGAACTTGGCATCGTAGACTCATCAACCTGCCTGGCCATTACCTCATTCATAACCAGCCAGCATCGTAGGCGTTCAAAGCTTCTCGCCATGCATTGTTAGGCAACTTGAAGGGCCTTGATATGAGTATTTAGGACTTCCTAGAAACTTGAACGGCCCTAATGCATGACAGTGTTTGTGTTTTTGGGCACTTTCTTTTCGCCCGTATTTCCGCCTTCAAAAACAAATAACTCCTTTTTTTTCTCCCCTCGTGCTGCCCCAAGACTCTCCTCTCAATACACGTTGCAAAGGGACTTATTGCCCCCACTAACTAAGAGCCCAGACTGAGCCCAAACTATATATATCATTTTGTTTTCTGTCCATGCAAATCGTTGGCAACTTGTCTTTTACTGGCGTCGATACCTCCTTAGAGTAGTTTCTTTTTGTAGGTTGCCTTACAACCTTACCCCTAACATCTGCATAACTATACCTACATACCTATGCACCACGATTTCCCTCCCCCCCCCTTTTTTTTTCTTTTTCTCTCTCTCTTGAAAATTGGACCGGGGGGGGGGGGGGATGGAACCTAGAACCCTATTCGGAAATTTATTTATTCCATCTTGTTCGAAGGTTTTCTCTCATGGTTTTTTTTATCTCTCTTCTACGTCCATAGATAAAACAAGCAAGGTATGCTATACATGGGACCAAGAACAAATACGACGTTGAGACAATGGAACCTAACCCAAGTAGGGGGGGTAGAGAGGGTAGGCATCAGGTGGAGGAGGCACTTGTTCAGATGCGGATACTCAGGCCGTTTGTTTGTGCAAGGTCAATCTCCGAGGCGCGTTAGGAGAACGACGAGCCTGTGCTAGGCGGCTTTTCGAACATTTCGCTAGTATGTGTACAGTACACATTTAACAATCCTGACTAGTTTGTTTGTTAGTACCTACCTAACCCCCTTTCTGCGTGCTTTGTTATTGACGGAAAGCATTTCTACTCTAGCACTACGCAATAAGCCAACCCCGAACTCGCCTTCCCCCTATGTTTGCGCCAAGGTAGTGTACACAACGACAGAGGGCATGACATTCTCGGCCAGTCCTCCCACCATTGTGGACTTCAAGGGTAGGGGATGTGGATTTCCGGCGCCGATGGCTGGTCACGTATGTGCATGGGTTGATCCTGAATTCATGCTTCCTCACTACACAGACCGCGTTGTCGAGGAACTGGAGCCGGACAGGACATGTAAGTAGGGGTCCAGTCGGAAAGTGACGGTTAGAGACATGACTACAACTGACATAGGGGAAGGAGGAATGTCCAAGAATTGGGCTAGCTGGGGCCTGAAGGCTTGGGAAAAAGTCGATTCAAAGGGCGGCGATTTTTTTGCTCTCTCATCACTCCGCCTTTCTGGGTGGTGTCACCAGTTGTTGCTTGCCACCGGTTGTGTTCGCCCGAAGCAGGAGTCGAGGTTCACGCCTCGGGGAAACTCTTCGAGAAAGGAGAGCAGGGATGGTGGCAATCGTCAACGATAGCAGCGGATCATGCCTCCAGAATGTCTTTGGTTTCAGATGTCGTCGATCCTCTCTTTTGGCCCCAGCGGCTATCGGAATATGGGCTGAAAAGGCCGGCATTAGCTCCCGCTGGATAAACGTCGACAAGAGACATACTCGTATGTATTATTATTTTTGCTGTGTACGAAGCGCCCTTGTGGAGGTCTTGAGCGGGCCGGCACAGACAAGGCGAAACACCAGCACATCGAGAATCATTTACCCCAGATTCAAGTGAAGAACCGGTCTACCACTGCACTAATGACACAGGCTGCCAGGTACCGCCCAGAGGAATGGATTATGGGATATCTTGTTACGCCAACTGCCATATTTGCGTTCCTCGCTCGGATCCTCGGAGGGGCAATCGACATTGTTAGCGACTGAGTCGGACCTGGCTTTGATTGCCATCGGACATGAATAAGGAGAGGTCGGAGCACAAGGCACACACGTAAGATTTCGGGTTGCCGTAACGGGGCCATCCATGTTGTTGAAGCTCGGGTGCGTCGTGCCTGACAGTCCTCAGCTTTGACCTCTTCTGCGGCGCACGGTATGACATGCACATATTGCGGGGTCCCGGCCATTTGGCTCAGAGCAACCACCTTCAGTCACTCAGTGATGTGATGTGTGCCAATCCAATCACCAAGTCAGACGGGAAGATGGGTGGAGAAAGGGGAGGAGCGGAAGAAGAAGCAAGAAGCAAAGCATGTCGACATCGGAACAAATCTGGCCAACCAGGGGAGGCGAGGGCGATTGCGGCAGGAAGGACGACGATGCCTCATCACTCGTGCCTGGCTGCCCACTTGGATGGCAACGGCACGACGAAAATGTCGATGTGAGGACCCGCTCGCCCAATCCGACTTACCTGCCTTATACCTTAGTACACATTACACAGTATGTACAACCCCTTCTGTAAATCCAGGCCAGGCCAGGCCAGGCCTCGACAGAGAGCCACCACGACGGGAAGATCTTGCTTAGCCAGGGCTGCATCTTGTTGGCCAAACATTACACACCCTGGGGCCCACCCCATTCATTGTTCACCAGCCCAGCCCAGCCGTGTGTATCCGTAATCCGTATGTGATCCGGACAAGACACATTACCCGTCCGGCCCCGAGTCGAATTATCGAGGCACACAAATCTAGCTCTCGACTCTGATGGATGGCACAGTGCAGTGCCGTTGAATGTTTGTGGCGGTGGTGACCCTGTTCGACTGACTCGAGAGCCGAGCAAAGAGCCTCTGCTGGCCGCACGGATGCGTTCGTGTGTGCCCTGTGTGTGTGTACCTGCCTCTCTTCCTTCTCGTCCCCTTTTCCCATCCGAGTTTAGCAGCCGAGCCGCGGTTCGCCCTTATGCTGGCCGCGATGCTTTGCCGGGCTGGAGCTGCTCAACCGAGTTCACTGTTCGGGTCACCATAATGGATGACAGGAAAAGAGGCTCAGGGGCTCAGGGCTCCGGCCAATAGCTGTACACGGCTGGGCCCTGAGGACGCAGGCAGGCCAGGCAATCTATCTCAAACCCAGGAGCTCCAGTTCACCTTCTACCGGGCTGGGAAGGCATGGAGGAGAATGCCATGGCCCGATGGCTCGTGGTCGACTCGGGCTTTTTCCCGCGTCGTCACCTTGCAAAGTTGAAATTACATAAGGCAGGAGGAGAGCTCTCGTGAGTGGTGGCGGGCTATCCACGCTTCTGGAAGAAGATGTGACGGGCCTTGACGGAGTTTCATGTCTTTCCCTGGCCCCTGAAGCCCATCACCGACCCTGGCGGCGCTTGTTTCGAAGTTGTGTACTGTCGTGTACTCGGTCAGAAATTCGGCATTTCCCTTCAGAGTCCACAGTAATCTGCCTGTCGTCCAAGTGCACCCCAGGGTCCCAGGATGGCATGGGCCTGCCCGGGATCGAGCATGCGCTCCCGGTTCTCGTGGCCCCCTTTTTGGAGCTTGGGTACTTCACCGCTTTGCGAATGGATCGTGACATCGTGACATCGTGACCAGAGAGTCTCCCCGTTCCTGCGTCTGGTTACATTTTCGCTCGGAGGTTTGCCTTTTTTTCCCTTGCACTTTCGCTCAAGCAGGCAGTGGCAGTCACAACTGGCCCAGTCCCGCTTATGCAGGTCCCAGGACTCGACCCCGCCAGGAACAACACCAATCGAGGTCTGTCTGCTAAGCAAGCGCGGGGCCACAGCGCGCTGGAGACATCCATCTTCCCAGTTCCCACCCCCCTCGTTCTGGTTGACAGCTGCGAGGGACGTTGTTTCGAGAAGACAAACCTCTTCGAACTCCTTACCATCCCGTTTCAGGATCTGCCTCGGCATGCACGATCACTCTTTTTGCTCACCACAAGACCAGCGTCTTCAAGTCATCGCAAGGTTGACGATATGCAAGCACCTCTTCGTGCCTACCTAGGCGACGATCTTCCTCCTAGGTGGACGGTGTCGTTGAAGAAGCTGGACGGGAAGGAAGGACCTCGCGCCGCGGGCGTCAGCAAGCGAACCTGTTGGTCATGCTTCCATCTGGACCGTTGAGGTCAAGTCACAAGTGCTCTGCAGCCTGTATTTCCGGTGCTTTTTATCTCCCGTCGTTGAGGATTGTGTGGACATAGGCAGAGGTAGTCTATTTGCTTACTCTTTCCCGCCGACAAGAATGAGATGGTGGATGGAGGTCTGACAATGAGGCCATGTGTGTTACTATCAATAGGTAAGCGAGAGAGCTCCAAATTAGCGCCCCTTCTCATCGTCTAGAGTAAGCATCACTGGGGCGCCAGAGATCATTCATCATATGATTAGCAGGTATTCACATTTCCTCAGTTCGCTCAGCAAGTGTATACTAGCCACACTGATCTCATCTACTCCGTCTCTTCATCTCATCGGTATGACGAGCGCATGGGGATCTCTGTCCCCTGCATAAGCAGATCCCGCCGCCGCCGCCGCCTCCGCCTGTCCATACCTGCTGCACTGTACTGTACCTGCATTCGACTGTCTTGCCGTCCCTCCCTTTCCCCCCACCACCATCTTTTTTTCTTTTTTACCGCCTATGTCCAAGGCAGCCCGCTGGTCGATGCATGACCGATCTTCAACGGGCAGCTAAACAATGTGTCCCAGTGGTGGCCAGCCCCCGTGAGAAACTACGCGGTACACGACCATGGAGGCGTGCGGTCCGCTGGTGCTTGAAGCTTCTTTTTTTCTTCTTTTTTTCCCTCCCCCTCCCGACTACGGCCACCTATCGAGGCCCCAAAGAGTGCCGCCGTGATGTTGCTATTCTTGGGATTGGTCGTCATCTCGTGTGTCTACTGTTGTACTCTGCTCTACTAGTAATAAACAGGCGGGAACAGAAGGTTTTAAGAGGTTGGGCAACAAAAAAAAAAAAAAACGTAGCTTTCAACGAAAACCAATCAGTTGGGTTCCTTTTGTATGTGCAGAGAAACATTTCGTACGCTTCACAACAAGAAAGCAATGCGTATCGCCCATAGCGCCTCCCCTTGCCGCCCGACAACGTTGATTGGGTCCGAGAATGACGGACATACATCCCATGGGCGGCAAGGCGCGCGAAAAAAGAGTTTTAAGCTTAGCCTGCAAAAGCCTAACCTTCCCTAGCGGCAATCTTTTTGGTGGCAGGCCGCCCCTGGAGATATGTGAAACACGCCAACACGAGGGACATACATGCCCATTGCTTTGGGCCCCCCCACCCGCCGCCCGCCCGCCAAAGGGGATCGAGGGTTGGGAAGAGGGGAGGGGTGGAAGGGTGAAGGGGTGGAGGGAGGGGTGGTTCTCGGCGAGCCAGTCACTCTTGAAAGATTTTGAACGCATACCTACCAGGGACTCACTCACAACTTTGCTGCTCGGTGGCCATATTCAGGAGGCCCATTCACATCTTTGAGATGGCGGTCTGCAAGATGGGGCAGGTACTCGGGGTCCCGTCATGCGTGGCTTTTTTTGTGCGAGTAGGTGTGTACATGTACAATGTGTAGGTATGTGTGTGTCATGGTAATAAGTGTGTGTGTGTGTGTGTGACGGGATTGGAACTCACAACGCCTACGTACGATAGGTTCAAAGAGCGAAAGAGAAAGAGAAAGAAAAAAAATTGAAGCCGGGAGGATGAGGAGCCCAAACAAAACACCAAACACGCACAGCTTATACCATAGAAATAAGGGGGGACGTTAAAAGGAAGTTGAACCCAGGAAACCCGAATGCCGAATATGTGTTGGTGATGTGATGAACAATTTGGGATGATGGATGACGATGATGGAGGAACCAGATCCAGAGTTTGTCAGTGTTTGGATCCAGGATGGCTCCTCCCGAACGAAGAAGCAAAGCAAAAAAAGAGAAAACAAAACATACTTGAGGGGACAAGGAGGAGGCGGGCTCGAAGTGTGAGTGTGGTGTGATTCTATGGTCATGGATCTACCGACCTATGGTGATTTCTGCGCGCGTGAACGAAATAATGTTCCACGACAGTATTTGGGTAGTGATTGTTTGTTTGCTCTTGGTCTTGCTTGCCCGCTCTCTTCTGTTCGACAGAAGGGATGACCACTAAGGATACAAGGATTCAAAAGCTTTAGAGGTTCTACGGTTTGAATGGATATCATTGGACGAACTGGAGTTGCGGGGGTCTCGAACCGAACAATGAACAAAGGACAATGAAAAGGGGAGTTGAGTTGGTTCTCCCTCCCATCCATCCCATTGTTCATTTAGAAACTGGACCATACAATGCCGCAAGCAGACGTTTGTTCAGGCATTACATCTCATCACATCTCTCTTTTTTATTCTTTTTGGATAATATATCTGTATTTGTTTCGAAACCATTTGGGGAGGGAAGCGGGGGATGGATGAGAAACAGTTTCGATCATCGCCCCGCTCACCCTTACCCTGGCAGCCGCTCTTTTTTCTTCTTTTTTTTCTTCTTTTTTTTTCTTCATGGGTTTGGTTTGGGTTGTCAACCAACGTTCAAGGCAGGTAAGAGTTGAGCTTGCACGTTTTGTGAAGAATAATCGAGATTAATGAGGGGCGCTGCAGCTTGCAGGCTGGAGCAACATCAACAACCGGGGGGGGGGGGGGGGTATGTGCGTTTTTCTTGGGTCAATATGGATGGATTTCATTATGTGGCGTTGGTGACGGACATTGAAGAAAAGTATGTGCCTCATTGTGTGCCTGGACTGACAGGTGCCTGGTGGCCCCCCTTCTCCTCCGCATGCCTGCAGACAGGGTACCAGTCAGTACCCATCCCGTGAGCTTTGCGCCTCTCCGTGCATTCTCACTCACTTTCGGTCAGTTCACCTATCCGTGATCGTATCATCGTATTATCCCCAGATCCCAAAAGAGAAATATATTTATTACTTGCTGCTGAGCCGTTTCTTTGCCCTTGGGATGTTGGGGTATTGGATAACATGGGGAATTGGTCATGTCAACTACCACGCACGCTATGAGTGAGCGAGTAACAACGAAAAAAAAAAATTGAAGCAACTGACCTACTGTTATTCAATCAGTAAACAAAGAGATGGGAAATCGAGGTCTCGTTCGAATGTGATTGATAGCTTACCTAACCTTGCCTACTAGCTCAATGTCTAGTCAGGCACACACATCAATCACATCAATTGTCCATCCGCTTTTCCCACTGCTTACCCCCGTGGGTGGGCTCGCTTGATCACCATGACAGGCATATTTTGAAACTCGAAACCTCTTGTCTCAAGAGAGCCTCCTTCGGCATAAGCTACCGCTTCTAGCCCCAATAGGCGCGCCATAGCTGTTGTTGTTCCCCCACTCTCGTCCTTCTCCATCATAGTCAGTCAGGGAGAGAGAGTTCGTGTCTTTCTCCAGGGATTGCCTCTCCCGTGCATTCGGCACCCACGGTCCGGACTTTGCTGCCCTATTCGATGCTAGTGTCCATGAATCAGCAGGAGGCTTTACTAGGTAGCTTGCTGACCCCTGACCATGGCATTACGACATCTTTGTCTACCTATGTGTTAGTCTGAGGGAGAGGCCGGATATCAAGACTGAGGTCCTTTTGGTCTGTAGCTTGGGATGAATGAATCTTTGAGTGAGTAAACGGTGCCTATCTATTATTTATCTGAAAGTGATGTTGTGACAGGAATGTGACGGGTCGTCGTCCTTACTGGAAGCTGCGGGTGTAAAAGTCATAATGATTGGCCCGAGGTAAGCAACAAGAATAAAGAAGACCTCTTTGTTATAGTCGTGGGTTCGGCGTTCGTTCCTCAAACCATCAACAAGCATTCTATCGTGAATGTGTCAAAACCTTGCCAAACCTACACACCAGCACCAACCAGCAAGAAAGACATGACGAGCCAGATGGCCTCACACAGCCGTCTCTGTTTTTGTCTCCCGTACTCGGCGTCCCTTCCGTTGTCTTGCAGATATTACACAAAAGAGCAGGTGCTGGTGAGTGGGGATGGCTGGGGCTGACAAGGCCTGGAGGTTACCCGTTGTGCCATGATAGCAGAGGCTTGGGCAGGGCGGAAAGAAAACGATTTGATAGAAACGAGAGCGAGAGTGTACTGTAGACTCAAAAACAGTAGGGGGGGTGGAACAATCAATTGACCAGATCAAATCCGCCGAGCGGGTAAGACGACCACCTGCAAGAGGGGCACCTGCCAACTCGCCAACTGCAAAAGCGGCGAAGCATAGGCAAAGCGAGAAAAGAAAGGTCAATGTCGACAGCATCCGCGTCCTCCTCCCTCCTCGTCCTCCTCCTCCTGCTCCCTGGACCGGCCGGGCTTCGGCTGGGGGTGTGGGTGGGTGGGGTGATGCCAGTGGTGCACAGGCAAAATGAGGAGAAGAGAAAGACGGGTTAGCGCCAGAGGCAGAAGGAGAAGTCAAGACCCTGGCCCCGACTCCAGAGCTATTTCTGAAGCATGTTTCAGAATTTGAGTGGGTGGGATGCAATGGTCGTGGCTGGGCATCGCCCCTCCTGCAAGACAGGCCGGGGGGTGGAAGATGGGAGAGTTGGCCAACCATTTCCAACTTTGTACGGTTTATTGGAGTACCTATGTATCTTTAATAGGCAGAGTGACTAACTTTCGGGCCCGAGCTAAAAGCAGCGAGAATGGAATTACCCAAGGGAGTGTGCGACCAACCGTTGCTCATCAAGTGCGAGCGAAAAACGGCTCGGTAGATGAGGTTTGTCGAGAGGCACCTAAGTGGTAACTAGAGTAAGGTCAGGAAGGCTGCTGTTTGACTGACTCTTCAAGAAACCAGAAACACTTGCCACAATAGCCTGTAGCGATCGATATGTATATCAGTTGGCTGGCGCTGAATGGCGCTGATAAGAGAAAGGTTGTGATATACGGTGTAGTTCGTACAGGATGTACTGATTGCTGGGTGCACCGTGCGCCGCGATGCCCTTTGCTCGCCAGCTGAGGCCAATGATCTGGATCCCGTCTGGATCTGCCCGGTCAGATTCTTTGTTGAGGGGTATCATTGTGTCTAAGACATACGAGAGAACATTGGGATAAAATATTTTAGGTTTCGGGACGCTGCGTCATCGTGGATTGTTTTATTATGCTCCTTTTCTTTCTCTCTTTCTGCAGGTTCTTGATACGATACTTGGATAGTACCAACCAAATCAGATTCCGAATTGCTCATGTCATTGCCGAATAGGTAAGATAGGTTATAGTAGTTGTAGCCTCACACATGGCCCCAGAGAGGTGGCCCAACTTGGGTTAGAGATGGACTGACTGAATGCCGGTCTTCCATATGGCTGGATAATGGATAATACGCTGCCGCGACTCGTAATAAAATATCCTGAGTTCTGTCCCGATGCAGAGGTCAAGAGACAAAGCCCTCGGTAACAAAAACAATGAGCTGAGAATGCTCCATCACTCGCCGCCCTTTGCCGTCACATTCGTGTGTGCCGATTTGCAGATACAGCGCACCATCGGTGACACCTGCCCCACCCGTCAAGGCGTCCAAATGATTGGGCATGTACATGTACTGCACAGGAACACTGACGAATCCCCTCCTCGTCTACCGCATGGTAGAGTAAGGTAGTATCGTAGCTGGAAACGAGAACGTACGTGATCTAGGCAGATGTATTTTTGAAAACCGCCATTTAATCGGCAAGCACATGCGATGCCTCAGCGGCTTTTCCAGGCCCAGCGCAGGAGACCGCCTTGGTCGACCGTCGCTGTTGTCGTTCGCGCTTCCGCATCTCGCAGCTCCTGCTGGCCAGTGCTTCCATGCTGTGCGGCCCCTGCTGAAGCCCGCGGGAAAGGGAGCCTCATTCATAGGAGCATTGACAAGAGAAAATAGCCTCCCAGGAGGAAACAATGCCCAATCATGGCGGCAGAAAGGCACTCTCAACGCTCCACGGCGGGACGGGGAAAACAAGAACGCGCCAGACAACTATGCGTAAGGCGGTTTGAGCCGCCACACAAAAGGTCAAAAAGAAGGAAAAAGGTGGTGCCCTTTTCCATGAAAGAGGAATGCATGCCATAGCTTCGAGATTTGGAACAGATAGGGCTCAACAATGTTGAAAAACTACCCAGGTACCTTGGGCATTGGTGATACTTGCCTAGGGGAGGTAGGAACCTATCTGACCTAGGGAACAATGAATTATTACCAGCCCACACTCCTCAATGCTTAATGCCAAAAATATACCGACCTCGCGCCGTTGGACAGAACACGGAAAGGCGCATTGCCACCTGCGAGCCAGTCGGCAGTGCACACGAGACGGCTGGCGACATCCTCCTTCTGTCCTGTCAGCGGTGCTTGCTCGTCCTCGCCATCGCGAGCCTTTTCGCAGGGTTGATGCCCGAATCCACACCTCAGAGTCGCTGTGCGTCCACGCCACAGGATATATATGCGCAATTATGTACATAATGTACCTAATGTTCTTGCCTACTATAGAGTAATCATCATCGAGTTCCAGACTCAGGGCCATCCACATGACCGAGATCCAGCCGCCACTCTGCGAGAGGGGAGGGATCTGAGCAGGAAAGGGCAATCATCGGCCGCACTGCGCTGCAGGGAAGAATGGCATCGGGATGTCAGGCGGTCGTCGGCGACTGAGCAAGCAGGAACTACCCCCGACTCAGTACAAAGCAGGCAGGCCCGTGAGAAGCATGCTGACCCCGGCTTCATCCTGGCAACTTGACCAAGAGCCCTTTTTTTTTTCTCTCCAGCAAGGGGCAGCCTATCAAGGCATGCTTTCGCCTGTGGCCCCTCCCCTCTGCGTCTGCTACGACCACGCCCCCGTCTGCCAGCCAAACGCTTCGCGGCAGGCGCTCCCGAGCGCTGAGTGGTCAGACAAGAGCAGCAGTGGGGCCCCAAAAGGTACGGGGATACCTCCCCTCGCGGACGGAGGAGCTCTGGGCCAAGGACGACCGGGCCTCTCGCTGAGGTGGCTGCTCGGCCTGAAGGTGCTGATGTGCGCGCTGTTCCTCCCTGCTCGCTCATCTGAGATGCCCACCCAGGGCCCCCGGCTACTGCAGCTGCTTGCCATTGGCACTTGGGCCGTACCACGCTGCATATTTTAGCAGCTTTTCCTGCCTCTGCAGCCATTGGCAGCCGTCGCACGCTGGGCCCAAGCGAGCGAAATCATTAAACCCCCAGGCTCGCCCGCTCCCCCTCGCACCAGCCCTCCTCTTGAGATCTCTCTTTTTTTTTTTTTCAAGACTATTCTTCGTCCTCCCTCTTTTTCCCCTTCTCTTGTTTGTGTCGCAGGAGGATCCCTTTCCGCCTTCTCGCAACGACGTGCTTGCCGTGTGCAATTCTCTTCCACCACGCTACACGCCGGGCCCACCCATCGTCCGCACACATCCTGTCCACTTTGACATCCCGTCAGGACCCCAGAAGGTAATCATCATCCAGAGCTGCTCAGCGTGACACGCCCCCCCAACCCCCAACCCTCCGCCCCAAAAACATACCCGTGGACAGCGCTCACGTCGACAACTTCTAACATCTCGCGTCGCAGACTTTTCCATCCCCCAAAGAGTCGACCACGTCCCGCGGCGCCTGTTTGATAGTCATCGCTACTGGGGAATCCTGTTGATTGGTTTCGTTTCGTTCAAACAAAAGCTTTAATCCCATTCATCCATTGTTTCCCGCCCGCCGGCAGCGCACGGCATCGCATCCATCGCCTCACCAGCCAGCCCAGCCCAGCACAGTCGGTCAGCAGTAGCAGTGCTTGCATCTGTCCGTCGGTCAGTCTGTCTGCCTGTCTGTCCGCATCAAGTCGACGCCGATACCTGCGATCCCCGCCGTCCCATCCGCCAACCCACCCCTTCTGTCGATTACTGCACCTGGTCAGTCTGTCGCACAGCGAGTCACACTCCTCCCACATTCGCTTGAGGCAATTGGATTGATTGTTACGCAAAATTTCAAACATCTTCCGGGCTGGACTCGAAAAAAAACATTTAAAGCAACCCCAGGTTCCATAGGCAGCGCCTTCAACCAAACCACTCACACACACACCTTGTCAACGTCTTGACAATCGCTTCTTTCCTAACACTCTGGATATATTTTTTTCTTCGAGTCGTCCTGCTGGTCACACCACCCTGTCGCATCAACCGAGTTGAATTTCCCGCAACGCTTCGGCGCAGTCCATCATCGTCTTCGTTCTACGACTGTCCGACATTGCCGCTCCTCAGTTGTGCTCGACCCGGCGCGACAAGAAGGCGATCGTCTTCAGTCATCAACCACTTAGCTGTGGCCGCTGTTCACAATGTACTCGCAGCATGCAGCCATGGCCGCCGCACCTCAGAAGCCCGAAACGTTCATGTTGAGCACTGAGGCTCAACAAGCCCTCCCTCACGATGCTCAAGTAGCTCTGCAGCAAGTTGACAACCGTAGGCTCTCTCCTCGCCCTGGCAGCCGCCTCCTCGTTAAGATTCGACTGCGTTGCTAACATGCTCTTTAGTCAAATACTTTCTTATTTCGGCGCCTGTAGATTGGCAGCCAGACCAGTACATTCGGAGGTTTCTCCTGCCTACGGGCGAGTACGTTTCTTGCGTTCTATGGAACAACCTTTTCCACATCTCGGGGACAGACATTGTACGGTGTCTGTCGTTCCGATTCCAGGCTTTTGGGCGACCAGTGAAGAATTCAAAGAAATTTGAAGAAGGCATCTTCTCGGATCTGCGGAATCTGAAGTCGGGTACCGATGCCTCCCTCGAGGAGCCCAAGAGTCCATTCTTGGATTTCCTTTACAAGAACAACTGCATTCGGACACAAAAGAAGCAAAAGGTCTTCTACTGGTACAGCGTACCACACGACAGGCTCTTCCTAGACGCCCTAGAAAGAGACTTGAAGAGGGAAAAGATGGGCCAGGAAGCCACCACCATGGCTGTCAGCGAGCCCGCCCTGTCGTTCCAATACGACTCGTCGCAGTCGCTGTACGAGCAGCTCACCAAGGCCCAGCAGGCCAACTCTTCTTCTTTTAGCGCTCAGCAGGTTTCTTTTTCTCAGTCGCAGTCCACGTCGCCAGTGATGCGGGCAATCGACTCGATGCCCCCTCCACAGATGATCCCACAGTCGATGGCCCCTTTACCGGATGGCCTGGACGCCATGGTCCCGTACGGAGCGATGGCGATGGCTCCGCAGATGCCCCAGCAAGTCAAGCGGGAACCTGATTACAGCCGAGTTCAGTACAACCAAAACGGTGTCCCAATAACCCAGGCCCACCAGCGCCATGCTTCAATGCCTGCGTACGGTTTGGAGTATTCGCCAGCCCCATCCTTTGTGTCTTCTCACTACGAGGATTACAGCCAAAGAGGGATCTCATTCGAGCCATTGACGCCACCACAACAAGCCTTGGGCATGGCCGCCGAGCCCGCCTACATCGCCAACGAGGAGACCGGTCTTTACACCGCCATTCCCGACCATATGAACGGTGTTGGTGGCCTTAATGGCATGATCCAACTGCCGCCTTCAAACCTGGCCGCTCCTACTTTCTCCCGTGCCTATGGATCCAACAATGTTTACTCGGTGATCGAAGGATCGCCAACTTACAAGCAAAGGAGACGGCGTTCGTCTATCCCTCCCTCGGTTTCGGCCGCTGCTGCGGTAATTGCTACCGCATCGGCGGCGCATCGTCCTTCGGATCTGCGGAGATCTGTGTCTGCTTCTGTGGGGCCTGTCACTGAGGGCGATGAGTCTGACAACTCGCCGCCTGGATTAACCTACAGCAACTCGGGCATGTCTCTGACAAGCCAACAGCACAAGGAGATGCTCGAGATGTCCCGACACGGCACTCCGTTGTCCACTGTGGAGGGCAGCCCCGCACTTAACCCGATGGCGCTGCAACAACAAGACTTCTCCCACCTCAACGGTGACGATCTAGGGCCCTTGAACGAGCAACGGCAGGTGATGCAAGGGAACCCTAGCGTGGTACGCAGAGCCCGCTCTGCCACTGTCATGGAGCTTGGTCCCTATCCCCAAAAATCGCATTCTTGCCCCATCCCCACCTGCGGCCGTCTCTTCAAGCGCTTAGAGCACCTGAAGCGGTAAGACTGGAGAACATTTCTTTTGTTTATATCAAACCTCCTGCCGTGTATCTGACTAAATCTTCCAGACATGTGAGAACACATACACAAGAAAGACCCTACATCTGCCCTTACTGTAGCAAGGCATTCTCCAGATCAGACAACTTAGCACAGTATGCCCCCAACTTTTCCTTTTTGTATCATTTCTTTTGTCAAACGAGAAAACCCAGCATGTTGCGCGTGTGGCATGTCGGCGTTGAAGCTAGAAACCATCCAGAAAAACATAACACCCCAGATTCACCACACAGCAGCAGCATTGCACAGCATCCCAACCCGACTGAGGACAGCCACGTTCACAAACCAGGCACTAACAAGACGGTCATTTGCAGGCACAAACGTACTCACGATCGTGGTGATGGTGTCGAAGGCGGCTTCAGCCTCTCGGGCGAGGACGAGGAAGAGTACTCTGGAGAAGACCAACTGGGTTCTCTCGAGGATGCATCACCGATCTCCGAAAACGGTTATGTGGCCGCGTCGCTTAACTCGGCTGTGAATGGAGTTACCCCAACATCGAACAACGGCATGAGCCCCGCGACGAGCATGTCCCAAGGACACTCTTACAACAGTCTCCAAACGCTAAGCATGCCGATGACGATTAGCCAACCGCAGGCTATTAATGCCGGCGGCTTGATGTGATTTCTAACCTTGCACTTTTTTTCAACTGGTTGGAAGCGTCAACATGTGTGGGGGATATCTTGTATAAGTTAGGCAAGGGGTTTTTGGTAGTTGCGGTTTAATACGGCCCAAGGGTTTCCGGGATCTAGGTCTCCATCTTCTTTCTCATTCACGGCGGCGGGAGTTCTCAGCACTTGGTTTTTCTTGGACGCTCCCGAAAAGGTCATCTTCTTGAGAGCCTCGCCCATTTTTATTTTCTTTTCTTCTTGATTTGTTCGCTTTTTTATCACGATTTCGGACATTGCGCTTGCACGGTACACCCAAAAGATGCATCACCATAGACACGGGCACCGGGAGACTTTTGTGCTCTGGGTTGTTCTGCATTTTTGCGCATGATCATTCTTCGCACTCGAGATCCACGGACGTGGATCATGAGAGGGAGAGGCGGAAGTACAAGATGTTGTATATATAGCTTGTCTTCTTCCTGAGAGGAATCTGAGAGGGCCAAGATGAAGATACCAGGAACGAGCTGAAGGAATTTACGAAACGAGTTTATACCAAATTTATGAGTCATACTCGCTCTCAATTTTGCACTAGCGGCGTGATTCTAGTTCATCTTTTACAATATAATTTGAGAATTGGGCACTGGTGGGTTTCTGAAAGCATCGGTAGGGAGGTTCGGCCCAAAAGAAAGGGTCACTCTGCCCAGTGCTGAGGGATGCAAATACCATAGTGCTAGCCTCGTCCAAGGCAATAAGGGCCGATCATACTCCTGAAGAGGCATGATGGGAAGTCCTGAATGCTAATATTAAGGCCTTTCGAGTTGCCTAACGACGGATATAGAGAAGCTTTAAACCCCTATTGCTTTATACTGTGCAGGTTGAAGGGGTATATTGATGTGTTTGCGATGTCAGTTCAGGCCTCTGCCTGCGCTATATGGTCTGAGCCTCCATACAACGACTTGCGCTATAGTATACGTTGAATTTTGAGTTCCTTTCTTTTTTTCTTGGCAAACCTACTTCCAATTCTTCCTTTCGGGGTCAAAGCCCGTTTCCGGCTGTGTGTTTACACGTGTATAACGAGACTCGATATAAAGGTTTTTTTCGGCAATTTGACTTGTCGAGTATTGTTTTCTTCCAGGGCAGTGAGAATCAATACGGGTTTGCAAATGGACTTGTTACCCATTTCAAATTTAGTTTTAACTTTGTTTTGTTAACTGGTTTCTTTTTTGTATGTCTATTGGGGGGGGGGGGGTTCCCCTCGCTCACTTACGTCAACACATTTATCAATTTTCTTTCTCGGCGATATATGTATTGAATTCATAAAATGTTTATGGTTAGCTGGCTGTTGATCAGCTGGTACCCCGATGATATTCGTGATATTCATGATATTCATGATATTCATGATCTTCATGATCTTCATGATCTTCATGATCTACCTACCCGTACGATACGGATTACCAACATCACTGATGATCTTTCACGGACGGCCCTGTCGGCTTGGCTGCTCCGAGGAGCTCCGGAGAGTTAATTGGTGGGCACTTATGGTAAGGTCTGGTACCACGGTCGATTGGATGGCGGTGGCCATGGCCACACCCCTCCTCTCTGGCTGACCTGACCTGATTACCATCTATTATTTATTCAGTCTGCCTGTCTAGCCTCCTACGCCGTAGGTGAAACAACATACAACAGCTCGTTACCCAGCCAGACCAGGGGCGCCCGGGGCCTGGCCGAGTGGCTGACCTATTGGTCCCTTCATCTTCTCCACGGTCTCGTTGTCCTTGTTCCAGTTTCGTCCTATAACAGACCGACTCTTTAATATGTTTCCCCATGTCTTCGTATCTTTCGCTCAGAACAGCCCGCTCCAAACGGGTAACCAGGGCTGGCTCGAATCCGATAGACAACAACAACAACATATATTCCATTGCTTTCCACATTGTGTATACCAACTACTACAACACCTGTGCATGTAAGGGTATATATATATATATATATATATAACATGAGCAAGCATAATGGCCGGGTCTAGCTTTGACTTGGTCTGGTCCGGTCTGGTCTGGCTGTAAAGTCCTTCGAAGACCAATCTGTCTACATAACAGGTAGACAGCCCTAACTATGGTATGGGGTGTACGTACATTTACTGACAGATCCTAAGGAAATATAGTAAAGGCCGAAGAAAATTTGACCAACTGCCATGCCATGTTATGCCAGCTAGACAACTCATGCGCGATTATCTTCTTTGTCCAAGTAGTGATGGGGCGCGGCGGGCTTGGGCGCACACAGAGAACCAAGACAGGAGGGTAGGTAAGCTGGAACTAGTGTAGGATGACGGAGAACAATAGACTTGTCCATCCTTCCCGCGCGGCTCTATTTATTTTTGGGTGCTCAATGAACTGCTCGCTATTCTGTGCAATGCAGGCGCGGCGGGCAGCAGCAGAGGAAATTGTTTGCCGTACAACGCCCCACGACCGAGAATGCTTGTTGGCTCGCCAAAAATTGGGGGTGAGATATGACGGATGACGAACACCGGGCCCCGTGTTGATTGGTGTTTTTGGGGCCAGTACCGAACGTGCGGTTTTCTTGTGGGACATACTACCCAATACAGAGGTCACATGTCCGTATAATGACTCGGTTGGGATCGTACAATGGACGAATAATATGTCTCTCTCTGGTTACTGTTGCAACCATGTCAAGCAGGTAAGCTCAGCACAGCCACCGCCGAGAGAAGACAAGGACAAAATAGAAATATGGGATGGGTGAGGAGGAACGTCGATCCGGGGTATAGTGTCGAGGCGCAGTGGAAAAAAAAAAAGATTGGTTCTCCTCTCTCTGGGGTATGTGATACTATGAATCAAAAAGGAGAAGTCATCGCCCCTCAAATCCAGGGAAGGCGAGTGGAAGGTAGGGATGATAACCCACCAGTTCGAGTAACGTGAGAAAGTTGCCATTTTGGGAGCGCATTGAGAAACAAGCACAGATAGATCACCTGCGCCGGCCTCGACTCTTCTTGTCCCTCCCTCCCTTCTTCACTCCCGAGTCAGCAATAGCTTGCGCCTCGCGGGCACTGATACGTAGCTCGGCACCGCGCATCCTGCCGATGGACGGCATGTCTACGGGCCTCTCGGAGCGCTTCTTCTTGAGGGGTCTCGAGGATTTCCCGCCCTTGCTAGCCTCGCGCTCCAAGATGATGCCATTCTCCTTGGCTTCACGGCGGCGCTTTGCCTCGCGGGTGGTAATGGCGGTCGAGATACCCTTCCGTATGGACATGGGCATCTTGGACTGGGTGAGCATGCTCTCCTTAGCACCCAGGGCCTGTACGCGGAGCTCGGTGGTGATGCGGCGGGTGCGGCCCTCAGCAAATGTCCGAGTGTTGGCGGCGCTCTCTGCGGCGGCGCTCGACAGGTAGTGGGAGGCATTCCCGCCCGCCGCAGCCAGGATGTGGGACTCGGAGATTAGGCGTTGAAGGGCAAGATCGTTGGCCAGAAAGGCCGCGCTGTCTTCAGGTTGGCCCTGATCCGCCTTGATCTTTTTTGAGTCTACTTGTGCCGCATCCGCATCGGTTTGGTGGCTAGGCGGCCGGGAAGACTGTGTGTGGTTGGGCGATGGTTAGTTGTCCATCATTGGATTCAGATCTGGTTGGTCTGTCTATCTGTAGAAGGACTCTTACCAGGTAGGCTTTGAGCTCCTTCTTTGTCATTGTGGACATGACAAAGGGTTGTGAGGATGTGTGGTCGACAATCTCGACGACTGGTCCCCCTAAATCTTCAGTATTATTAGCCCAGGCCCCTGGGCCTAGTATATCTCTCTCGAGAAAAAAAAACATACCGTAGTGGTCGCCGTCGTCGTCCTCTGATGAAACACCGTCCCATTCGGATTCGGATAGGCCAGAATCGGTCTCGTCGTCTTCGTCCTCGTCCTCGTCCTCGTCCTTCTCCAGGCCGCCATCCTCGAGGCCAAGAGCGGTGGCCGCTCCTCTTCTTCCTGCTGTTTTGGGGGCGCGGGCGGCGACGGAAAGTGGCCTGAAACTCGCCTCAAAGAAGCGCTGTAAAGTGGCCTGGGCGTCGGAGATATCCACCGCAGCGTTGCCGTCCTTCTTGACTGCGTCCGCCCCAGAGGATCGCGACTTTCGTTTTCCGAGCATGCTCGACATTTTGGGGGTGTTGGTTTTGTTGGGCTTGCACAGCCAGTCGAAGAAGTGGTGGTGATTACCTAGTGACTCGGTTCCTTCCAACTGGCGATAATACTGCTGCTTAGTTAAAGGAGCGAGAGAAAAAAAAAAACCGTTATCTTATCGCGGGAGCTTCCCTGCCTGCCGCCCGCCTTGGGAGAAGCTGGAGGGACCCCTCAGTGTTAGCGCCACCAACGGCACCCCGCCCGAGTTGTACTCCTCTACCGCGATGCTGCAGAACATCATCGCCCTAAAAATTCAGAGGTGTTGGACATGCATCTCTCCACTGGGAGCGCTGGGATGCTGTTGGAGATGGAGGCTCCATTTTGGAGAGCAAGGTTTATAGACTAGTAGTTTTACTGTGCCAACTTCTGCCTGTTTACTCTAGCTAGTGATTCATTGCCTCAAATACGAGAGATATCATACAAAAGAAAGAGAAAAAAAAAGAAAAAAGAAACATGACCAAATTCAGGCCGTGCATCGACCTCCACGCAGGGCAGGTAAAACAAATCGTCGGCGGGACATTAGACAGCGCCACCTCGGCCCTGCAGACCAACTTCATATCACCACACCCGCCGGCGCACTTTGCGCAGCTCTACCGCGAGCATGACCTCAGGGGCGCGCACGTCATCATGCTGGGCCCTGGTAACCGCGAGGCGGCGCGCGAGTCGCTGGCGGCGTGGCCCAACGCCCTCCAGGTCGGCGGCGGCATCAACGACGCCAACGCCCGCGAGTGGATCGGCGCCGGCGCCGACAAGGTCATCATCACCTCGTTCCTGTTCCCCAACGGCACCTTTGACCAAACCCGCCTGGACGCCGTGCTTGCCGCCCTCGACGGCGACAAGAGCAAGCTGGTCATCGACTTGAGCTGTCGTCGTCGTCGTCGTCGTCGTCGTCACAGCGGCGATGGTGATAGCGATAGCGATACCTGGTTCGTGGCCATGGACAAGTGGCAGACCATTACCGACATGGAGGTGAACGAGGGTGAGTATTGTTTGTTCCCCCTAACCCCTCGCCCCCCTTTTTTCTTTTTCTTTCTTTTTCCCCCCATTCTATTGATATTAAAAAACCCCCCTTTTTTTCCCACTCAGAATCCATCAAGAGGCTGGAACCGTACTGCTCGGAATTCCTCATCCACGCCGCCGACAACGAGGGCCTGCAACGCGGCATCGACGAGCAACTGGTCCAGCGGCTGGCCGAGTGGTGCAGCATCCCCGTGACATACGCGGGAGGAGGGCGGCGGCTGGAGGATCTGGACATTGTGAAGCAGCTGAGCGGTGGTAAGGTCGACCTGACCATCGGCAGCGCCTTGGATTGCTTCGGCGGGAGCGGCGTGACGCTGGCCGAGTGCGTCGAGTGGAATAATAAACAGCAGTAGGCAGCAAGCAGCAGGCAGCATATAGACTCAAATCTGTCTCTTGATGTCATGCCGCATGTGAAATCCACCACCTTATAACGGCGGCAAATGCATGGCATAGATATAGATATAGATATAGATATAGATATATGTGCCATCTCATCAATTACCCTTGATCAACGACAACAAACACATGTCATGGACATACATTGACCATCTCATCAGTAACTCAAGGTGTACATGTACCCCCGACCAACGTCGACAAATACCACATTCGCCATTGAGGTAGATCAACACAAATGCAAGAATATACTTTCACAAGAGGAGTGAGTGTGTTCAGTTGTGCCCATTTAATACAAGGTGAAAATACAAACATAGCAAGCAAGAGAGTCAGTCAGCCAGTCAAACCGTCTCATCCTCCCTTAACCACCACCCGCCACCTATATCCCATCCATTCTCTCCCACCACCCCCCATTTCTCCTTTCCCTTTGTCCATCCCCCACCATGCCCGTACCCCCCTCGCTCTCAGTCTCTCCTCTCTTATTTCGTACCCGAAAGCCCAGTCAAGATATAGATAGTATTAAGGCCAGCCAGTAAGTACTTCTGGGGGGAAAAAAAGAGATTATAAATCAACACTCCATGAAAAACAATAAAAACCCATAAACGACAGGGCTCTCGGAAAACCAGGCAGCTAAACAACGGATCCTGGTTTCTTGCGCACATAGAAAAAAACCGTCGTATAAAGTATCCTTTCAGGTGCACGTCCAGTCTCCTCCCCTCATCATCATACCCAACAATACCCAACAAAAACAAAAGCAGTTTTCTTTTCTTTCAGTCGTGGATCCGTCATGGCGTCAAGAATTCCGCTTTCAGTGAAATAATAAAGAGGAAGCATCACAGGTACATGCTTTTGGTCCTAGAGTGGACTCGTCTGCCCTCGGCGCGGCGGCGTAACGTCTCCTCCCGTTTAAGGATGAGCTCACACCATTTGCCTTTGGCTCTCGAGCCGGCATCGTCATCCGAGCCGTTGCCGCTGCCAATACTGTCGCGGCCAATGACTTCGGAAAGGACCTTCATCCAGCCCTCCTTGTCTTGGGTGCTGTCGGCGTAAAAGTCGATGAGCTCGCCGTTGTTAAAGCGGATGCGGAAGCCTTCTTCGACAAACATGTAGCCCTCCTCCTCCTCGGCGAACGCAGACCGCCGGCGCTTGCCGCCCTTGACAGTGATTTCCTTCTCAACGAGGGCTTGACGATCATCAATCAGCCGCTTTGCATTGGCTAGATTAATGGTGGCGCGCGGCTGTCGAGTTGCCTCGTGGTACGCCGTCAACTTGGTGCCCACAAGCTTGAAATATCGGCGGCGCCAATACTAAAGAGATTCATGATTAGTAAGAGATATCAACATAAAACAACTGCAAGTAGACTTACTGGACAATCACCACCCTGCTGGCTGAGAGGGCCTTCCCAATTTCTGGATAGGCGCTCCTCGGCAGCCTTCAGTTCCCTTATACACGAGTTCATGCTCTTGGGCATATCGTCATCCGTCGCACCCTTGGGGCGTGGGACAAAAAGTAGCTGGAGCTCGAGCTTGCCGATCTTGTACGGCGCGCGGCGAACAACCGCGGTATTGCCACGCTTGCTCTTAACACTGGACGCGAAGCCGGCTTCCTCGGTGGCCCACTCGTTAAAAGCGGCGACCTCGACGAGATACGGGCGCCCAAAGCACCGCTGCTCGTGCTCCTTGAGGCATACGTAGGAGCGAGCAAAGCTGCCGTCCTCGGCTGCCAGCGGTGAGAGGAGGTCCCAGGATGTGGGCTGGGAGTTGATCTGCCTTGCCTGTGCTTCGCGCTGCTGTTGAGCTACGCGCTCCTCTTCCTCCCTCTGACGTAGGAGCTCCATCTCCTTGCGCTTCCTGGGCGACGCAAACACTCTGCTGAAGGTTGACGTCTTTGGTTTGCTGATCTTAACAGGAGAAGCGATAACCTTTTTGGGAGCGGCAGGCTTCTCTAGCTTGACGTTCAGGGTTAGCTGGAATTCCAGGTCGTTGGGCACGACGAGTTCGAATTCCTGGCCGATGGGCGCGTTTCTGGCTAGCTCTAGCCACGCAGTGGTGACGCAGTGAACGCCATTGTCAAGCGTCAAGCTGAACCAAGTCCGTTCGTCTATAACAATTCATTGTAAGCCCAATGTTGCCAACATTATGCTGATCTGGGCCAACTTACTCTTAGGGATGGGGAGATCCAGATCTTTTACACCCATCACCTTCACAAACAGCCGGCCTCTCTCACCGCTGTCTTCTGTGGCAATCTCAGAGGCAAGATCCTCTTCATTTAGTGTGTTCATCGCCATCGCGTTGCTATCCTGGCCGGGTAATGGGGGGACGGGCCCGGTGGCCATGGGCCTCTTCCTCGCGCTGCTCCGTTTTCTCGGCTGGCCGTTCCACGGCTCGACCGTCCATGACTGGGGACGAGTTCCTTTGACCGGAGAGTTTCCGGCCGACCTGTAACCACCACGGAAGTCCTCAGACTCCTTGTCGCTAGCAGCAACAAGCTTGGTGTTTTGGCGCATGAGATAGCCGCGCTGTTTTCGTGCAGTGATGTTAGTCTCTAAGACGTTCTCTGGAGTAGCAGCAGTCATTTCTTTCGCTGGAGACGTTTGTCCACTCAGTGAAGAATTCTGAACTGTGTTTTGGGGAGTGTTATAGGGTGGAATGTGAACTGAAGATGAAAAAAAAGCAACCTTTTGTGCCTCAATAACCCGGTCAAAATCCTTATCAAGACTCAAGCCTAGGTCAAGATCCAGGGTAAGACTGCGTTTCTTGAAGCTTGGGTGACGATCAAGGAAGTCATCGCCGGTGGACTGGTCAATCTCGGCTCCCAAGTCTCGAGATAAACGATTCCGGTGGCGCTCTGGGATAGGCGGTACCTCACGGCTGACATGCCGGCGCGCCTCCCGCATAGCCATGATGTCGGAGGGTGTTGCTGATGGCCGCGTCTTGAGCTTGGAGCCTGACGCGGATTTGATGGTCGCTACCTGCTCCGGAACCACAGGTGAGTCCCGTGCCTCCTCCTCCTCCTCGCTGTCAGACATGGGGTGGTGAATAACAGACTCAGGCGTGCCGGGCTCCTCGTCGTACTCATCGTCTTCTCCCCACCCCGTTCCATCATACTCGGGCTTGGAAAGCGACCTCGTGCGCTGTCGTACTGGTGTGGAAGGTCGTCGAACATACTCGGGAGCATCAGCCACCATGTGTTTCTCGGGCTCGCTGTCCGCCTCAGTGACCTCAGTAGGCTTGGGGAGCATGAAGGACTCGAACCCCTTGGAGAAGTCGAGTTCCTTGTTCTCATCTGCGAGTTGTAGTGACGCCCCAAGACCGGAATCTTGGTCATATGCCGGCGCTTCATTGACAGGAGTAGTTGCCCGTGGAGTGGGAGCCTGATCTTCCTCTTCTGGGTCCTGTGGCCCATTCTTTGGTTCATCGGCGGAATACTGGCTTTCGCTGTCATCCTCGAGCCGCTCCTTTTCAGCATCATGTTCGTCATCCAGGGGAGTCTCAGAGCTCCGGTACATGTCAGGAATCTCGGAGACGTCGAAGTCCTCATCGTGAGGGTCCCGGGTAACAATAACGCTCCCCTCATCATCTTCATCCTCCAGCATGGAATCCTCTGTGCTGGGAATAGGCACATCGGGGTCATACTGGAATGGAGGACGCTCGGGGGACGAGCTAGGGGCCGGTGACGAGAAGTTGTAGTCGGATTCCCGCTCAAACAGCTTGTTGCCATTGACGCGGCGGAGGATTGATTCCCGGGAAATGCGAGGAGGAAGCTGATACTCTTCGAGGCAGGAGAGTTCGCCAATAGTATCGTCCCCTTCACCACCTTCTGCCTGTGCGCTTGGGCTTCGAGCTTCGCGCTCAGGCGTCTGACTCTCGGTACGCTCGCGGGTACCAGCACGTCTCATGCGACGCTCACGCTGCTGCTCAGCCGCGGTTTTACCGTCGTCTGAGAGCATCATAAGCCTTAAACGCTCTTCGAGAGGCATTCTGGTGTTTCCAATATTCTGAATCTCCGACTTGGTAATGGAAGCTGGTGGCGGTGAAGGGAGGCTCCTATGCGCCCCAAGCATGCGCTCAGCAGTAGCCGAGAGACCGTTGGACGAGGTCGAGTGGCTTCTGGCCAGCTGGTTCATCCCAGGAAGCGGTGGCAAGGGCCTGTGCTCGCCATTCGAGTTGGTCGAGTCAGTGCGGCTATGTTGCGGCCTCATGGTTGGTGGAGCATTTTCTGGCATGGGGCTATTTTCAAAGCGGGCGTCGTGGCCATCCTGCCTCCAGTCATCAGGGCCAACAACTGGGGTTTTGTCCGTGTCCTCCAGCGAAGCGTCGAAACTGTCTTCGTGGCTATCTCCGCGCATCATGTAGTGGTCGTCCTCGTCATCGTCCTCTGTCGACTCGTAACTGCCCTCCCTGGAGTTGCTCCCGATGGATGATATGTCAGGCGTAGCCATTTCGTACTCGTTGACCTGGGGCGGTGCTGCGTCGAATGTGACGCTCTTCCCATGGCGGTGGAAGAACTTTGCATCGGGAAGGTCCTGTTCATCGCCAGAACCATCTCCAGGCCAAGCTCCCGTCTCGGGATCAAAGCTGCTCTTGAAGCGGTTGGTGGACAAAGAAGACTTGATGGGGGATCCCTGATCCTTGCTAGGCGTGGTCGGACGCACTGGGGAGGATGTTGGCGGAGCCATGGCTGTCTTGGTCGGACTATAAAAGGGGATGTCGGTCTTGCTCTCGCTCCTGTGATGGCCAAAGCTGCGCTGCTCGGAGCGAAGACCGCTGATGCCATTGCCGCCAAAGGCGTTGCCCTGGACCTTGGCGAGTGGGCGTTCGATGTGTGGTACTCTGGTGGGGTCGTATTCCTGTTTGTGCTCAAGCGCAAGAATATTGCTGTTCTTGACGCGCGAAGCCTTTTGCAACCGCTCGATTGAGGAGCGGCGCGTGGGGGACGGCGAGCCAGAGCGGGCGCCATACGAGGCGTTCTCCGAGTTGAAGCCGCGGTTCTGCCAGAAGAGGCGCGGCGAGGTGGTGCCGTCCAGCGGAGAGGACTGGAACGGAGACGAGTCCGGGTTCATGGTCATTTTCTGGGGCAGATGATCATCAGCAAGTGCATATGCCTAGAGACCAGGAACGCGGCTGGCTGTCTCAGTTGTCATTTTCTTACCTTGGTGGTCTGGCTCCAGCTGGGCGAGTTCCGCCTATGCTCGGTTGGAGAGATTTCGGACAGTGGGCGTGGGACAGCGCTCGCGGGCTTGATTGGCGACGACATAGTGTTGCTCTTGGTCAGGCGCAGAGGGTGCACCTAGGTAGGTAGGTCATGCGATGTTAGTTGGAGCTGGGCAGGGCAAGCAGCGCCATTCAGAGAAGCTGGCATACCGGATCCTCCAAGACCATGCTCGGGCGACGGCGGTCTGGTTATAAATTCAGACAAGTGCAATGTTGCTATCGCAAGCTCATAGCCGTCTCAAAGACTTGATTTGTAGAATGAATGACTGAATGTTGGTGGTGGAGGCGCAAATTGTGGTTGCAAAAACAAAGCCCAGGCAGGCGCGCGGATGTTGTTGTTTTTTTGTGCTGTTTTGGCAGTTGCAGCCAATTGAGACAGGCAGGTGCGATGTGATATGAATGGGGTCGTCCAAAGGCAGACGAGAGAATGGAGAGAAGAGGCAGGTATATCCGACGACTGATATTGGTGCCTGGCACTGCTGAACAGGTCGTGATCAGAGGGATGACGACGGTGAAGATGGATGCCAGTTTGCAGCGGAATGCTGGCTGGATGCTTGTTTAAGCAGCGCTGCGACGGCTTGCCTGATTGGCCAAACGTGGTAAACAAGAGCAGTGACCCCTCGTTCCCTCTTTTGCACCGTTGCTGTGGCGACCAGGCGCCCCCTGTCGCACCTGCCGTTGACCGTCGTTTAGTGTCACCCCACACTGCACGGCAACCCTTAACAAAAAAACGCCGAGCCAGGGCTTTCCCGTTTGATGCTCCACTATCTTTGTTTCCAGACCTGCTTCACACTTGGCAGGCAAACGTGTTAATCAATCTGCAACTGACATCGAGGTATTTACGGTCGAGTCTTATGACTTCTTTTGCGAATTAACAAGTGAGAATTGGTATATTTTCTTCTTTTACGATGAGATTTCTCAAAACGCCCGCCGTTGGCCTGATGACTCACTCTCTTTGTTTGTCGCCGCTAAATGGTGAGTTTTCCAGTGTAGGGACGGGTATCGTGAAACAACCAAGATCCGACGGTCTAGCGCACCAAGGCAGGGGTTGTTTTGATATACTCTAGACCCGGAAAATCGGGTAGACGTATCTCAAGCCAGTCGTAACAACAGGAGTTACGGATGCATACTCGAGAAAATAATGGGTGCCTTGCACAAGACATATCCGTACTAACCTACACAATACCTATCTAATTATTACCAAATAAATGATCATTCTGCCCAGCGCCCAAAGATATAAATACATGCTACAGTGCTGGCCTACGTGCAAGGCAATAGGGCCATTTATGTTCTTGAAACGGCATGATGAGAAGCTCTGAATACCTATCTATATCAGGGCCTTTCAAGTTGCCTAATAAAGTGTGGCGAAGAGCGCTGAACATGCTGGTTGATTCGTCTGCAATACATGTTCAGGTCTACACTGCGGAAAGTGCTACTGTATGGAAGTTTACCCACAACTAGATTGCTTCAACACGTGGTCGAGGTAATCGAACAGTTTTTCTCATAAAGGCTCCTCTCGAATCTCAGCATGGCCAAATTCCATCCTTACAAAGACCTTGACTACACACTCTTTTATGTCAGCTCGGGAGACCCGGACATGATCAAAAGGGGATAATCACCTCGAGGCGGAGTGCTGCCAAGGCGGGCACTTACCTGAGTGCTGTTAGGTGCGGCTGAAATTAGCTCCCGAAAATAACGGCGGGCAGCGCAGTGGCCCACTGAGTTTGGGAGGGCATTCCAGGGCCGCCTTGGGGCTGGCGGCGGGCGGGACGGGCAAGCTCGGAATGGTTTCGCCGCCTCAGCAACTCCTTCCAGGTTTTATCCCGGGATATTCACGTGGGGGATATCCATCCAGCATCGAAGCCCAACAACCTGGAATGGGCCTCCTCGGCCGCTCAGATGCCGGATCAAGGCTGTGGGCCGCAGCTCAACCAAATTATATAAAACAGAAACTTCCTTCCTAGGTGGGTGTTCTAAGTTTCTGGTAGGTAACAGAGGTAGTCAGTCATCTTACAGCAGCTATCTTCCATGGCATCCATGAGAATGGCTTCCAACGCTTCCCTAGCTCGCCCCTTGTCACGCTGTGCGAGAACGACTTCTCGTTTTCCAACGCAGTACCTCTCACCGGGCTGCTACTACAGCAGTAGCACAAAGTCAAAGAGTATGTTTTGCCGAGCCCTAACAATATGCAGGAACCTTTGCTAACACACATGTTAACTACAGACAACAACAACAACAACAACAGCAGCAGCAGCAGCAGCAGCAGCAACAACAACAATAACAAAAAAGAGCGGGTTGTTATCCTCGGCTCCGGATGGGCCGGCTATGCCTTTGCGAGGACGCTCGACCCGAAAAAGTTTGAGCGCGTGGTGATATCACCACGGTCATACTTTGTCTTCACCCCCCTCCTCGCCTCAACGTCGGTTGGCACGCTCGAGTTCCGTACTATCCTAGAACCTGTTCGCCGCCTGCCCCAGGTCGGCTTCTACCAAGGCTGGGCCGACGATATTGACTTCAGCCGAAAGACGATTCGAGTTGAGGCCAACGCCACCGGCGACTTGGGCTGCAGGACCGCCATCCCATCAACTACCAGTAGCTCTAGCAGCTCGCCGGAGAGCCCATCAGCCAAAAAGGGAGACACGTTTGATGTCTCGTACGACAAGCTCGTCATCGCGTGCGGCGCCTACAGCCAGACCTTTGGCATCGAAGGAGTGCGGCAGCACGCACATTTTCTGCGGGATATTGGCGATGCGCGACGGATCAGGCTACGCATCCTATCACTATTCGAGCAGTGCTCGTACCCGACTGCTCCTCCTAATGGCGCGAATGTCGGCCTCACGGACAACAACAAGCGCGCCCTACTGCACTTTGCCATCGTCGGCGGAGGTCCTACAGGGATCGAGTTTGCCGCCGAGCTCCACGACCTGATACACGATGACCTCGCGCACATCTACCCGGACCTCATCCAGTTTGTGCGCATCACCGTGTACGACGTGGCGCCCAAGGTCCTGCCCATGTTCGACCAAGCGCTGGCCAAGTACGCCATGGACACGTTTGCGCGCCAGGGCATCGACGTCCGCACCGAGCACCACCTCGAGCGTCTGCGGCTCGCCGACGGGGACTTGGGGGCGAGGAACGGCGCGCTCCGTATCAAGATCAAAGAGTACGGTGACGAGGAGGTCAGCGCGGGCTTGGTGGTCTGGAGCACCGGGTTGATGCAGAACCCGCTCGTCGAGAAGCTGGCCAGCAAGGAGTTTGCCATCTCTAATGACACAGCCACGGGCTCCGAGACCGTCGGGCATCTAACCAAGGATGCCAAAACCGGCGGGCTCGTCACCGACGCATATCTGCGAGCACGCACTAGTAGTTCCACCACCACCGATGACAGCGGTAGTGGCAATGGTAATTTTCTAAAAGACGTATTCGTCATCGGCGACTGCGCCGTCGTCGACGATAATATCAATAATAATAGCAACAACCCAACAGCCCTCCCCAAGACCGCCCAAGTCGCATCCCAGCAGGCCATCCACCTGGCCAAGCGCCTCAACAAGGGCGACGTCGACCAGAGGCCCTTCCGCTTCCGCAACTGGGGCACCCTGACGTACCTGGGCAGCTGGAAGGCCATCCACCAGAGCTCGGCCGACGAGCTCAAGGGCTGGGTCGCCTGGATCGTGTGGCGCGGCGCCTATCTGACAAAGTCCATGTCCGTCAGGAACAAGATCCTCGTGCCGGTTTATTGGCTCATGTCGTGGGCTTTCGGTCGCGGAATCAGTCGGTTTTAAAAAAGGACCAATCAATAATTCATTCACCTTGCCAACCATAAGTGGTTTTTTTTTAGGGGGAAATGGAGTTTTTTAAGAGGGGTCTTCCTATATTTGGCACCTATAGAGGAAACGGAAACATATAGATGGCGTTTTCTCTCTCTTTTACTTCTTATAAATAGACTATACATCCCCTCTCTTTATCAATGTATAATTATACCTATATACACGCACGTGCATCTGTAAAAGATGCGGAGAACAAGTCCATTACAGGCTTTGAACCGAGGATCGCTCGAGTTCCTCATTAGGTAGGTAGCCAAGGTTTTATATCGACTTGATCTGAATTTTAATTCTTTTCGAAAAGCACACGGCCCCAGTAGAAATCTCGCAAGAGAATCAATCCATTGTGATGCTCAGTCTATATCATTGGCCTGCTACCTTAGTTGGTAAGACACTCAACTACCAGGTATGTCTGATACTCAATCAAGTCATTCCTTTTCCGCAGTCCCTGGAAAGAGACCGACCCTGCCAACCTATGTACCTACATTCATACGTACCTCCCTATCCATAGAAATGGAAAAATGTAGGCAGAAAGAACAAAAGTAACTACTTACATGGACTATACAATACATCTTCAGCAGTTGCAACTGCCTGATCTAGGTTTGCTCGAGTATCTATTCATCATGCATCCATACACCGGCGCTGGCGGTTCCTCTTCCTTTCCGTTCATACCTACATACTCGTTCCCATCATCCATATACCCCTTTCCGGTCATATATCTATTCCCACATACCATCTTGGGTTTACCTCCTGAAAAAGTCTCAAGTGAAAATGCAGTCGAGTGCATCTTTCCAGTTTAGACTCTTCCAAAATGTAGACGCCGCCCCAAGTTTGGTTCATGAAAATATAGTCAGTCATGACTTGGCCTGTCTCTGCCCACCAACATTATATCGAAACACAGGTTTCGCACCCGGAAAAAAATATGACGAATTATGACAACACCTGGGGTAGTCCCCTACTGCTTTCGTAGAGCTTCACTGCCAAAACAGTGGGCTAATAGGGACATACCGGTACTCATGCAGCGGACATGGGAAACGAGGCCAGTTAGAATGCTCCGGGTGAGGAAAACAAGTGCATGGGCCCACGGGGGCTGGGGAACCCAGGAGAGAGTCAAGATCGTCACCCTTCTGCGGCGGAGTTTGGAAAACTAGGAGATCTGGGCTCTCGCTCCTGACGCGATGGGGTGAAGTGTTGCGATTCGGTGTAGTCGCCTTGTCTTGGACTTTGTTACTCTGACCAGAGGTTTGTTTGGCGGTCTCTCCCGATGTGGTTCCATGAGAGATCGAGCCCATCGAACGACGACCCCGATCGGGAGTTCGGCTGGTAGGCTCTGGCGATGTGGTCCCATGGGCAGCCGAACCCATCGGACGAGGACCGTAAGGCGAAGCAGGACGGGGGAGACGGGGGGCTGTGTTGGAAGGAGTAAGTCGGATTAACTCGCCTGAAGTAGTGGAGCCAGCCGAAGGCATGACGCGAGGTCCCTGAGGGCTTTGAAGAGACGCAGTTGCCGCTGCACCGGGACGAGCGTCGGCATGCTGAGGAGTGCTGGGCTCCTCTTCTCTCGCGGTAGTAAGGGCATTGTTGCGGGCCATCGCCATCTGGTATACCACCTCATCGTACTCAACAATGTTGTCTCCATATGGGCGGTCAGCTCCAAGATGATAGATGGTGCCGCGGGTAGGGCTGGCGGCGTTGGTGCCGTAAATTCGATTGATCGATTCGGACTCCTCACTGGTCAAAGGATGTGCCCACAAGCGACGAGAGCTACCTCGGCCACCTCCGCGGAAAAGACTGGCAAAACCACCACTTCCGCGCCGTGTAGCGTCGTGAGCTCCACGCGTGGTGGGACCAAAAGGAACTCTCTCTCGATAGCCGGCATCAGAAGAACCTCTGCCCCAGGGGCCTATTCGTCCAAGTTAGCCACCTATATATTACGAAGAAAGGATCATGAAAGGCTACTCAAGACATACCATCTTGGTAGTTTGAAGCCGAATCGACGAGAACTCCGGCGTGATTTCCTCCGCTGCGACCGCGACCACCGTCGCGGTAACCTTCACGTCCGCCACGAGCGGGAGGAGTAATCTGACGACCGACGCGGTTGCCAAAGGTTTCATTTTGCGAGCCCTGGTTAGCACGATCAGAGTCGCGGCCTCCACGCGAATTATCCATTTGGCGAGGGGATGTATCGGCCAAGGGGGAAATGATGAGGGAGAGCGTGAAGGTATGAACCGCGGCAGAAAGAGTGAAGCTTCGTAAATAGATCAATAAAAGGAGAGATAGAGGTCGAGGCAGACCTAGAACCGAATATCAGAGGCGAGGGTGGCGTAGATGTGAGGTGGGTGGCAGGAGAGGAAAGGTAGAAGAGAGGAAGGAAGAGGAGGAGAGATTACAGGTTGACAGAGGCTAATGGATTCTGCGGTGTGGGTAAAGAAGACCAGAATAGGAAGGCACGCACCTCCGCCTCTCTCCCCGCTGGGACTTTGTTGAGAACTGGTTGATAACTTTTCGTTCCATCTTCTTCTAAAACGAACGCGGTTGGCCAGGTGAGGGAGGCTAGGGTCGGGTCGAGAGAGGGTAAAAGGCAAGCGAAGAAGACCATAATAGGAAGGCACGGATCACTGTCTCTTTCTCTCTCTCTGCTTTCACGTCGTGAGGCGTGCTCCTCAAATGGAACCTCGAAGTGTGTGCGGCCTTGCCGACTAGGCCTTAACACGGCGACCAGAAGGCGTCATCTTAAAAAATGAAGCCACGGTGAACGTCTGCTGAGAGCCCCCAGAAGAGACTACCTACCTAGGTAAGTTGATTATGTATGATGTAAAGGAGAGCCCCTGCAAAAGGCTCCTCGCATCGTCTCCAGGTCAATATTCGATGTATTGTACAAGTACAAGAGAGTAGATATGACGTCTACGTTGTGGTCTGAGTCGCATCCTGACTGCTGCTGAGCAAAGACGCCTGATTTCAGGAGAAATCCAACCTGGCAGAGCTGAAATAATTATTGCCTTTTCATTGTCTCTGGCTATGAGTTTCTTGGCTTCTTGGAGCCGACCATGGTCTGAACGGCTTCGATTTTGGTCTCAAGAAAGTCGCCTGAGCGAGCTTCCTGTAGCCAAGCTACTTCAATAGGGACGACATGATCCCGAACAAAATCAACAAGTCCTTTGGCCCGCGGGGCACCTTCTCGTATGGCAATGCTAGAAACCCTGGGGATTCCAAGTGCAGCAGATAGCTGGTCTTCGCAAGACTTTGAGAAGCCAACCAATCTGACAGCTTTCTCTAATGGCTGGGACTTGGAGGCAAGTGCAGCCATCTGGGGAAAGTGGCAGTTAAAGGCTGATGACTGGCCGGACCGAGCTACAAAAACGACGCTGTATGGTGCTGGTTTTGCCTTGTTATTACTCTCGGGCGTTGCGTTGTCTGGTGTGGCAGACATGTCTTGCAGGCGCCGCGAGATGTTCGACAGCCCGACATCGACATAGGCAGCCAACTCTGGAACAGGAGGTACTGCAGAGTCTACTGCTGCAGAACCATCTGAAGCCGTCGGTTTCCGAGACCGTTTCCGGCGCCGCCCTTTTGATGGCGTGATGTACGATTTCCTATGCAGCCCAAGGGGTGCCAAAAGGCTGTAATATCATAATCAGCTAAAAGGACAGCCACCGTGGGCCACGAGCCAATGCATTGCAGGCACGTCGCCAAGGAGCCGCCGGGGAGGGAGGAAGCAACCAGAGTGCGTGCATGCGCCGCCGGCAAACTGCATGGCAAGAAAAGGAACTGGGAAGAGTACCCAGGAGGGAAGGGAAAAGGAAGGAAGATATTTGGACATACTGGCAAAGTAGCTCCAAAATAGCATCTTGGTCTTCCTGACTGATCTGCGGCCTGGAATAATAATTGTCAGCAAAAGACGACTGAACCGCATAAATCAGCCAGCGAGTGGTGAGGCGACAAGGCTGACCATTCGACAATAGAATACGGCGTGTCTAGCCGATGGACCATCTTTTTGCGCTCCATTGCTGAGGAGTGAGTGACTCTTTGGTTGTTGAACCCTTTGTGCAATACCTCTCCCCTCCAATTCAATTGACACTGACAGGGCACATAAATGGCCGGCCAATCGGTGCCTGAGTATCGTCTTTTGCTAATCGAACGAAAAAGAATTGCTGTAAACTTTCTTTCCCAATTTTTCTCTTGCTTATTTGTTCCTGGCCTTGTTGTTGATCTCTTGCGGGATTTCCGAATCTTTCTCCGGCCATGTATCCTATCGCTCGTGCTCTTATTTCCACATAAAGTACGTGTCTCCTGTCTGACAAACAATGGGTTAAACTCCGTGATTGATTGTTGATGGTAATTCTAAGTTGGAATCCGCCTACCGACCATTTGGCCTCCAAACTGGGTGCTTTCTGGTTCCACCACAACCCCAACCCTTACCAATGTGGGTCTTCAAGTCTCAGAACTCAGCCACTGATGGCTTGACGCGTTCATTTACCTTTGCGCCCCACCCCCAACCAATCAAAGGTCATAATTGACCCTCCCACTTCTTGGATTTTACTGACTACTAATTCATAAAGGACAGTACTGCAGCGAAATGCTTCCCTCTCTAGCCGGTGACAAGGCCCCTCTAGTCGACGACCATAGGCGCCAGGATTGTTGTCTGTATGTATGGACACATGTTTGCTTACCTTACTTTTGTTCTTCTCAGACGGAAATCGGAACTTGGGTGGCCCTTTTTTTTTTTTTCCTTTTTTTTTTCCTTTCCCGAAGTGATTATATTACACAGAAGGCGGCACAGCAGGAGGCCTGATTAGCGTTTTGTTTTCTACTTTTTGCAACTCTCTACACTAAATATCAACAGCGACGATAAAACAATATGAGCCCCTTTCATTCCCTGGTGTACTTGTTGTTTCCAGCTTTGTTTGGATGCGGTCCGGGTGAGATGGGTAGGCAATATTGATTGGTATCAGGAACCTCGATCTCAAGCTCACCTCAACGTGAAAGCCTGGCAAGCTCCACCGAGAATGCTGCATCCAGGTCCACCACTGAACACGTACAATCTTGCCAACCAAAACCCCTTCTCCGCTCCTCCTCCTCCTCAACACGATCCCGCCACGCGGGAACACCTCCGGCAATCGTTCCCATCCAACCCCCAACACTGGCCACTATAATTCGATTACCGTCCCTCCACCCACCAGCTTCTCCGTCATCCAGTCACGGGGAGACATGCATCGACCTAATGATGTCCCTGCAACACAACAACCACAACCGTTTGTCCCATTTGGCGGAAATCTTCAACCTCCATACCCCGCTGCTTTGAGTCGGGAACACCTACTCGGCTCCGGTCAGCCTAACCAGCAGTTTCCTCATCCAGTTGATACAGGCATGTCATTAAATCACTGGCAGGAACGAGGATTCTTTACATGTGATCTAGCATAGGTAGACGCAAGTCTTGATAAATGAGACTGATAATACCCGTATAAAAAAATCTCAATAATTTTAAATTCCAAGTACCCAATATTGACAAAGACTCAAAAAATGACACCTGATATCCACAAAAATCGAGAAAACCTAAACTCAAAAAGCTTGCCAAAGAGGATTATAGTTAGTAAAAGAAATCTATTTAAGTTGTACGGCGCTCTTCTTTTCTTTACCCTTCATCAACTATCGAACCACCAAACAATGCGGCGAACTAAAGGCCAACCGAGATACCTTCCAACCCCCGGCGACCTCCGCAACGAGGACTTCTGCAAAAGCGACATGCCAACTACAAGTAACATAACATCTTGGCACCTCTTGCCCGCAGAGATCCGGTTTATGATCCTGGAACCCCTACTGCAGGACGGTTGTAGCTTGGCTCGCTTTGCCACAGTGTCGCGAGAATGGCAGACGATCATCGAACGGCACAACTTCGCCTTTGTTTAGAACTCGATAAATATGATTGCGCCGGATGCGCGTCTGAAGATCCGGAGACCTGGAGCGTCAACAACAGGGACAATATCCTTATTACCACCGCATTCCTGGATCTGTTCTCAACCCTCAGCACATGGGAGCCAAACGGCAACTTGCTGCTCGATATCAGCATTCATTCGTCTAGCGACTCGGAGCATTGGTTCAAATATCTGACCTTTGGGCCTGATACTCCTTCCGACGAGTGCGGCCGGAATCCATGCGTAGAGCAGCAGTCGATGCTGCTCAAATTTGACGACCACCAGCACGGTTGGATAGCTGGCCGTCGAGATTCTGCTCCGACCAAGTGGGCTATTTACAAAATTTTCGAAGAAATCATGGTCAAAGGACCGTTCGACGATGACGAGCTGGAAAACCAATGGTGAGGGCAACTGCCATTGGTCCCGGCAGTAACCGGTGTGCTTCTACGTCAACAGAACCGCCGACGATGGAAGCCGATCGCGCTGGCACAGATGTTTGCCCGTCTTCCCAGACTTCAGGAGATCCACTACGAGCCCTGGAGGGAATGGGACAACTATCAACAGCGGTGGACGGATGCGTGTGAGTGTTGCGCCGTCAATTCGTCGTTCTCTGCCATATGTTTGTTGCTTTGTTGTTGACCGGTGACCCCCCTACTAATCCCTACCTATCTTCAATGTAGTTCACCGATCGCTTTTTGAATCGCTCGCTTTTAGCAAATTACAAAGACTTGTACTCTTTGAGAATTTCAATCAACATTACTCACATAATATGAATTGCGAGCCTATTGAAATTCCGAGCTCTGATGTCGGCCGGACGGTCGCCATGGCTAGCCTCAAGCTTGAGCACCTCTCGGCGTCGTTTATGGTGGATGCCACCGATTTCTTCCAGGCTTGTCAGCCTTCCTGGAAGTGGCCCAACCTGACTTCGCTTGCGCTGACTTCACAACTGCTCACGCCCGATGAGAGCCGGACCGAGATCGAGAACATGCTCCGGACAGCGGCAGCAGTAGCCATGAAAATGCCAAATCTTGAAACAATGGAGATATGGAACGGACGAGAGGGATTGGCGATGCTTTTCAGATACCAGACAACTAGGGACGGGCGGGCTGTGATAACTTGGAGAGGAACATGGGAATTCGCCCTGCAGCCTTCTGTGATCCGGGCTTGGGAAAACGCCGCCCTTAAGTATGGCCGTCGCAGATGCATCATTGTCGAGGAATTCCTGGATGCTGGTACTGTTGTTAAGTCTCATAGTGATGCAATCCACCATTTGAAGCTTTCAAATCAGGTAATTCGACCCGTTTCGTTACGGCAGATTCGGATGTAGGATAGAATTCGTGAGGGAGGCATAACTAGCTCAATTTCTGTTCTCTGTCTAGGAACATAGGTAGCTCGGTTCAAGACATCCTCTAGGTGACTAAACCATGGTCCCCTTACGTGGCAAAATGAAAATTGGATGGTTCTCATGGGGATTCCCCTACAGACGACCACCAACCTTCTACCCTTCTACCCTCAGCCCAAACATCATTGGTCAAGTCTTGGTTTCAGACTGCTCACTCGAACCGGCTTACTTATCCAGAACACCGCGAAAAGGCGCCCAACCATCATTCTGGACCACTACCAGAACTCTGGATAGCGGCGCCTCCACCATGCTCACTCGAGATAGCTTCCTAGGCCTATCTACCTGCATATGTTGAGGGCCTGGAAAGCTGTATGACAAAAAAAAAAGTACTTACCGGAGGCGTTCAGCCACGGAAGTAGCCGAAGCCACGGTCGATGGCCTCGGCGGCGGCGCGGGCACCGAGCTCCGCCTAATAGGCTCGGCGCCACTCACCGAGGTGCCGGTCCCCGCCAGAACGGCGTTGGCGGCGGCACGGTGGGCGGCGGCGGCGGCGAGGAGGCGAGAAGGGAGCCTTTAGATGTCTATGGTCAGCCTAGATTGATCTTGTAGTTGATGGATGTCTCGGGCCATCTTGTCAAGGGAAAACATCCGTAGTTCCAAATAGATGGAATTTGGAACTTTGAGTGGCAGACAAAGACGGAGGAGAGGTGGGGGGCTTATTACATTGATGTTGCTGTTGTTGTTGTTATTGCTGTTATTGCTGCTGCTGCTGCTGATGATGGATGGATGGATGTTGGTTTTCCTGGGAGAGGGATGAGATGTCTTATGTTCATTTTTGACAAGTCGGGTGTCCCCTCCCAGCTGCTGGGACACCAATATAAAGAGGAAGAACTACTTCGTCATGATCCAGGAAGGAAGGAAGAAATGGTAGCAGGAACACTGGTCGTCTACTCAGAAAAGAGCTGTACATGCATAGCGTAATGTCGCATGTTATGAAGCAAGAAGGTTGTGGGGTTCCGGTGGGCAAAATGGCATCCCTTGCACCTCTACTCCGTGCGCGACAAAAAAAAAAAAAAACGCTTACCCAACTACGGATAATATCATAGAGCTTGGTCCCAAAACGCTGGACGGCCCGCAATCGACTTGTCTCCCCACAAGGACCTGGGCTCCGAGGGCTTGGCATGACGGCTTGCAAGGCTCTTGAAGAGCGGTTGGGGAATGATCCAAGATGAAACGCAGCCCTCGTTGACCCAACTAAGATATGCATACCGTACTTTGGAGTACTTTACTTTACTCAACTTAACATGGGGGATGGTACCTTTATCTTGTCCCTTCTTGGTATCGATCAATACATGTCCCCTTTGCCCCTGCCCGCCATTCAGGTCCGCCCTTTCTCCTGTGAATGCCCGGGGGGGGGGGGGGGGGGGGGGGGGGGGGGGGGGGGGGGGGGGGGGGGGGGGGGGGGGGGGGGGGGGGGGGGGGGGGGGGGGGGGGGGGGGGGGGTGGGGGGGGGGGGGGGGGGGGGGGGGGGGGGG